>VWZW01005197.1:1426199-1523151 GCA_013397115.1 Edolisoma coerulescens | reverse complement strand
CCCCGGCGGGACCGGGACGGGCAGGCGGGGAGGGGGAGCTCCCCCGGCTGCGCCGGGAGCGGGGCGCGGGCCCCCGAGACGGTCCCGCCTGGAGCGGCGAGCGAGCCGGGAGCCCGGCAGGCTGGGCGGAGCGGGTCGGGCTGCCCCGCGCACCGGGGGACGGTGCCGCCGCTTACTTTGGAAGCAGTTCTGGAGGAAACTTGCGGGACCCGTTATCCCGGGAAGATGCGGCGCTGGCCGCGCCTCCCGCGGGCTGGCAGCGCCCTCTGCCGCCCGGCCGCGCGTGTCGCCGCCCGGCGCGGCTCCCGGCACCGGGGGAGCACCACGGGGATGCCGGAGCATCCCACGGGAACGTATCCTCGCTCCAGCGAGCGCCCCGCCCGACCGAAAGCCCCCACCTTCCTCCATCCCAAAAAGGCAGTGCCTGTGAAAAAAGAAAAGGCTCCCTCGCCCTGCGGTGGCGCTAGGAGCAAAAGTTTTAATTTTGTATGTGTTAAATACAAGCAGGGATCTAAACATAAACCTAGAGACAGCAATTAAAGTGACAAGGTAAATGCAGCATAGCCACGTAACGGATCAGCAAATTACAGCGTTTATTTATCTCTGAGAGGGAGTTAATGAACCTGGTAGTGTATTTTCCAGCATGAAAAAGTCGGAAAAGTGAGAAAATAAGTGAAAAAAAAAAGGTAGGAGAATGTAGAAGGGTAAGGTGCCAAAGGCAGTTTGTTCCTCACTAGTACTCTGGATATGAGTAAAAAAAATTAATGATTGAACATTAGCAGTAATCTTGACTGGAAGCAGTAAGGAAGAAGATGTGGTTCCTGTTCGTATTATCGTCTAAAGCAAAGAGATACCTCGGGCCAGTAACTCCCGCAAATCCCTGTTTCCTCTAGGGATGGATCCTCACACCCGCGACCAGCCCCGACCCTGTGGACACTGCAGCCAGCTGTGAGGGACGGTGAGGTTGGAAGCCTGGTGCCCAGCCCCTCTCGCTGCATGGCAGTGTTGTTGTCGCAGGGAATCTTTCCTCTGGCACGCAGCTACCCTCATCCTCTCTTTAGTTTTGCACTTTTCGGCGTCTGCTACCGACCTGGGGAAGGGCTTTTGCGCCTCGAAGTGCTCTGCTTCTCCTAGCTGCACTAGTTCAGTAGGAGATAAGTTATCCACAATCTCTCCTTGGTGTGAACACCTCCTCCTCTCTTGCGAGGAGCTGGGCAATAAATCGATGGGACAACTGAGAACGGATCGTCCGTGCTGTCTCCTGCCTGGACCCGCAGCGCTGCCGCGGTCTGCACCGGTTCTTTGATATTTAACTCCACCTACAGGCGTGCATCGACCCTTGCCTGCAGCCAGCAATGCGCTGGGTCTTCTCGAAAGGTGCTTTACTTGTATTACAAAGTGCCCGCAGTTTAGATGAGCCATCAAAAGCCAACTGTATTCACCAAGAAATAAGATTATATGGGCTGGAGGGGGACGATTACAGACATAAGTTTACATCAGCCTTCACTAGAACAGATCTTCAAGCATTCGCCACATCGTAATCACTGGAGTTTTTTTCCTCACTACATGGGATTTCTCATATCTGCCAGGTAAATTTGACCTCCAAGTCAAAACCACAGCACTGAGAAACATTCGGACACCCCCTGAAAGGGACTTTGGTTCTTTCCCTAATGAATAGGTCAGAATGAATCACTAACCAACTATTTTATGTGTGGAACAGGCACAATCTTGTTCTGACATTGTTCAAGCTTTTCTGTGCCCACAGTTTGTGCTTCCCTCTGGGCTCTTCTCTCAAATGTCAAAATAAGAAATGCTGCTACAAAAGCATGAAAATTCAAATATATGAAAGCAAAACATCAGCCTTTTAAATACTGTACAACAGAGGTAAGCAAAATGGCTAAAATTCTAGGGAAAAAAGAATATCCAGAAAACAGAAGAATGTCTAGACAATAGGATTTAAAGCATCGTTTTTTTGCTACTCTAGAAATCCATAAGTAATATCTGTCAATATTAGCTACCAGAATTATGATGTGTCCCCCTTCCATTATACTAACAGAAAATGATACATTGCAAAATTTTGCAACTCACATAAGAATGAATCAAACAATATGTATTTGCCAGTTTACAGGCTGTGTAATTTAATATTTGCAGTTATATCAATGATCTGATATGATAAATGTAAATATCTCTGAGTTTCTTCAAAACATAATTTGCTTAAGTCTTTTGTACCTGGAGATGTAAAGATGTTTTTCTAGATATGAGTCATTCCCAAAAGAAAAAAAGAACACCCTTTACATTTCTGAAGTGTTTTGATATATCAAAATTCCATTTTGTAGGATTCAGAAAGTGCTTTTTAAAATCCAAATGTTTATAAAAAGTTACACAAAACTTTACAGACAATTTTCAGTTACCAAAACAATTACAGGCAATTTTTTTAATAACTTTCTCATTGCAGCTGTATTGTATTTTTGCTGTGATCTATTTCAAATGTAGCCAAACTTAGAAGATATTTTAAAAACAACTGTACTTTCTAAAAAGTTATTCCAGTGGCTAAGAAAAAGCCCATTGAAATTGAAGCAGCTTTGGTAGGTATTCAGCAATACCTTTATTATAAGGTCTGCTCACGTCAGTGGAATTACTCTGGTGGCTCATCAGCACAAGTGGGTTGAGTTTTGACCCCTTTTAGATTAACACATTTAGACAGAGTTAAGGCTGTTCTAAGAAGCACTCCACCACTCATAACTTGCAGGAATGGAAATAAAGTGAAGAAAAGGTCATTTTTGCACTTTTTTGTCTCGCCTCCAGCTCTGTTGATAACACCTCCCAACACTTCATCAGGCTTTCACCTCCAGATATGGAAGAAGCAATCTAATCCCAACACTGTCCAGCTCACACTCCACTGCAAAGTCTTATTAACGACCTCAGTGTCCATTGTCAGCAGATCAACACATCTGGCTGTCACGTTTAATGTGCTTCCAATGCTGCTTTGCCTGAAGTGGGCCATGATGCTGCTGAAATGTTGTGTTGGGAGGCACAGACAGTACAGAAGCAGAGGACTGATGAATGAAATGAAAAGCATTATAGGGAAGGAAAAAATTTTAATCTTTTTTTTTTCCTTGGGTAAGTCAAACGAAAATTGAATGCACACCTATTATCTCACACAGCCCTCAGAGGTCCCAGGGCTGCAATTGGATATCACAACAGGGAGACAATTTTATTCTGCAGCTAGAACAGGAGCTGGTTATGAATTCAGCAGATCTGGCAGGTAGGTTTCTGTGTTTTGTATTTGATGAGCTGAAGGTAAGGGCACAAAAGCTCTGTTTGATGCACTGTACTCCGGAGTGATGCAAGACTTGGCACTGGGCATTCTCATTATTCCTTGAAGGCAGCTGGAATCCTGCCCACACTTGCATCATTACAGTTTAGTCGATGATCTTAAAGGTCTTTTCCAACCTGAGTGATTCTATGATCATCTACAGACCCCAGCTTCATTGAAGTCTTCATTGATGTGAGGCATTTCTTTCTTAAGAGGGTGCAGCATCTGTTCAATGAATGAGTAAATCTATTTTTCTTTGGTTCTCATATTGAACTTTTTCTCTGCTGGCTCCTTTTACTAACTGCATTTGAATTTTTAACACCACTTTGTATTTCAGTTAGGGACAGATAGAGTGGAAAACACCTTTGCTCCACCACTTTCTCCTTTGATGCTCCAGGAATAAAATATTACTATAGCATTTTTCTCAGGATGCAGTTTAGCAGTCATAGAGGCAGAATAATGTTGATTTAAATCAATAGGTATTGAACCCTTCCTTTTCATTATTTCACAGATAATACACCATGAGTCCTGCTGTTATTAGGAGGACTGAACATGCCATAACATTCAAGTTTTACTTGCTCTTGACACTAAACAATTCAGACTGGGGTAGTCATAATGTGTCACTGAGAATCACATCCTCCCAGACAGGGACAGCAGCATCTGACTTTAGAGCCTGATTCAATTCTCAGCTGCCTTCCCAGTCACTAATGAGAGCTGAATTGGCCTTTTGATATTTATCACTTAATAGACTCGCTCTGCTTGGAAAAAGAACATAAAGTGTTTTTCCAGCCATGTTTTATAGCCTAGAAATATACTGGTCTGAACTCAGTAGTTTAATTTTTCAACACCTGCTCTGCAACAGCATGTTTTCTTTTTCCTTTAACAGCTAGAGCACTCCGCAGTGCTCTTAACTGTGTATTGTGGCTGTGGCTTTTTTTTTTTTTTTTAAATTAAGGTTTGGGGGATTTTTTAATAGCTTATGGCCTGGCTGTTAGTGAAACCCTGCTGAAGTCAGCAGCTGCCACATTTTTAAAGGTTTTGAAAAATATCCTCTACAATTCGAGTGTTAAATTCAGCATTATTCCACTCAAAGTCAGATTCCCATCAAATGAACAGATGAATCCCATCACTCCTGAAGAGAAAAAGAAAGTAAAAATACACTAAAAAATCCCTACCACATAAAAAGTGGAAATCCTGAAATTCAAAACCAAAACTACCGATCTCTGGCACTTAAGGATAACTTAAATGACCGGGAGAAAGAAAGGGAATCTCAAAGCAATTGCTTACATTTATTTTTGGTTCACTTTTATTTTAAGCGCTCTGATTTCCTTGTCACAAGATGTAAAAGCCTAAATTGCAACAAAGGGCTTGTATAATTCTCTTTTCTATTGTCACAGTAAAACTTCCACGGATCAAATCAGGAGTTTGTAAAGTAACTGGGAAATACTGTAATATGTGGAATGCATACATATTGTATATTGTATGTATGCTTGGAAAGCCACAAATTGGAAGAGTAAATTGGAAAAAAAAAAAAAAAAGCTTTAATACTATTTTGTCCACAATATGCTATTTAGTAATTTTTAAAAAGGCAGTGCTTTTAGTTATTTTAGACTGACAAACTTATAAGACGGTTTTGATACTGAAACTGTAATTTCCTGGGAATCCACAAGATGGTAGAGTTCAGCTGAGGAGAGAAACTAAGCCGAGTCTTTTGCCTGGAACCATGAACACATAGTTACTAACTAGTTAAATGTGCTAATTTTGCTATGTCCCAGAAACTTCAACGGTTTTGACCTTTTTCCTTTTCTTATATAATCTGTTTAAATATTTGGAGAGCTTTTCTTTTCTGGCTTAGTCTTTGTTTTCTGTTTGAAGGAATGCACCTCGTTTACTCCCTCAAGCATCTGTATTCCATTGTCTTGATGGAGTTTAGTAATGGGATGCAATTATTGACAGAGAGACACTGGGAAAAAAAGACTATTTTTTCTGGAATGCAGTAAATCTGTTACACATCTTAGTGCAACTGTACACAGTCACTGTGAAGCTGCTGGGCACTTAGTCTGCATCAAACAAAGCAACCTAAAATCTCTAAAAGCTAAATCTCTTAAAGTCTCTAAATCAGAAACACCACGTACTATCCAGTAAAACAGCTCAGCAGATCCAAAAATCTGGAAATTAAATCTGTTCATTGAAGCCCAACAGCTTTACTGGTAGTCTCTCTGATGCTAAATGGGGCTTTACTGACTCTTGTCATGATGCCATTTGCTCAAGGAAGAGAAATAAAGTACCTATAACATCTCAAATGCAGTTTTTGAAGAAGTAAGGCCATAAATGTCCAAATCACTTGGAGCTCAGAATAAAAAAATTTTGGTATGAAATTGGTTACAATGGCAGCTTACTTCAGCATGGATACAATTAGAGGATAAAGCAAGAAAATCTAGGGAAAAGTGTATTTAAAAATAATTTAAGTAAGAGACAGTAACTGCATAACATTCAGAAATGTGTACTCTCTATAGGGAAAAAAACCACCAACAACGTCCCTCGAGTTTTTTTAAAAAATATTAAGAAAAATTATGAAGCATTCAAGGGCAAACAGCACACAGGCTCTGTACTGAGTAGTGTGAGATATAAGTAGGCCTTATACTGCATAACCTTAAAGTAAATTGTTATATGTCCTGCCTGATAAAAAAATAAAGATCTCAGACTTAAATCAGGCTCAGAATAACACAGAACAAGTCTATTATGTCTTTACTTATAGTAGCATATGGTGATTTATTAGGAAGACTTTTTGATACAGCAAGGAAAAACCTCAGAGCCTTTAGGCTGTGCAAAAGGTGAAACACATCGTGTTTTATGCTAATTAAACATTTAGTCTTTCACTGATTAAGGAACTAAGGTAGAACTTTATTTTTACAAAAATTGCCAGTAATATTAAAATTCTAACACATTATGAAGGGACCCTAAGGGTAAGTCACAGTCACTTTATATCACTACTTAATGTCATCCTGAGAAGTACTTTCATTACTCTAAGGTGAAATATAGTGCACTAAGAGCTGAATGGGAATTGTCAGTGAAAGCTGGGACTCACATCAGGTGACAATAAACGAGGAATGATTACTTGTGGCTGGAGAAGCAGCTGTAATGCCCCGTGGTACCCCATGATTTTGACTATCCATAGAAAGGACAGTAATGGGGACCTGGGAGGGAGTACCTGGTGATGCTTTGGCAGTGCCTTGGCTCTTTAGTCTCCCTGCAGGGCTGCAAACATCTCTCTCAGGGAAGTGCAGGATTTCAGGAGCATTGCCTTGCCCTTTGCAACAGCACCATTGCAGCGGGATGGGGATGCCTGGGCAGTTTGCAGCCCTGAAACAATAGTGGGCTTCCTGAGGAAGAGCCACACAACACCCCTTGCGCTCGTGTTTTCAAGGTTAGCTCCATGAAAAAGGAAAGAAATGTTTCCTTAAAGATAGGGGTGGTTAACTCCTGAGCAAAGGGTGATTGAGAGCCACTTTCTCCTACTAACCCTGCCCTGGTTGCAGCAGACACCTTACAAAGTACTAAATGCCAGCAGCCGCTCTTGGGTTTAAGCACCTGAGAAGAAATAAGTAAACTCTGATTAGCAGAATATTTATTCAAAATGTTCATCATGGGGTGGTCAGAGGGCTGGAGCACCCTGGGTCAAATGCAGCAAGAGTCAAACCCTCCCTCAAACAGAGAGCAAAGTCCCTCCAAAGCTCTTTGATGTCCCAGGTTTCAGGTTGTTAGAAACTTTAATAATAAACCTCTCTGGTATGCATAATTTCACATAGATATTTGTGTGTGTATGTGTCTGTCTGGGAAAGAAATAGCAATGGGAACAGAGAAACAGAAAAGGGAGAATGAGCCCAGCAAGTATTTCTTTTACACTTCTTCAATATTTGAAATGGTCTTTGAGTGGGAATTACTGAAACTCCTGCCATGATTTTCCTTAGGGAATACCTCATTTACAGACTGCAGTGTACACTCTGCATTATTTCAGAATAGAATCCTAGAATATGCTGAGTTGGAAGGGACCCATCAGGATAAATGGGGCCAGTAAATGCTATCCTGAAGTTTTTGCTGTAGTACATGATCACTTATATGAGTAAGGGTCATGGAGTTTATTTATTTGTATTTGCAAGCTGCATTTGAGGCTAAGCTGCTTCACTTTCTTGAGGAGTCACTATCCATATGGAAAAGCCACTGTCCATTCCATTTGACCCATTCCTCTGTTTCACAGCTGACTGCTTCCATTTAATTTTGAGGCAATGAGGATTTACCACCCTCCCTCCCCACTTAAAATGTTTCTGTCAATGTTTCTGGTACTGTGACCCTGATGAAAAGCTGAAAGCTGTTCACTAGTCACCATTCCAGGGCAAGGCAGGAAAGCGGCACAGCGTGTTTCAGCCCCTTCATGAAAACAAACGTAACCAATATAACTATACAAACTAACATAACTCATTCCTTCACACACAACGCACCGAATGCAGAGGATCCCAGAGCAGGGAGAGCACCTGCTTGGCCATGGGGAGGCACTGCAGGTTTCTAAAACTGACTATTTCTGCCTTGGCAGGAGCGTTCTTTCATCTTGCGAGCATTTATTAGACGAACACTCATAATTACCTGTTCTATAAATCCTGTTATGAAGTTAATCCAGTGTGCAACCTTAACTAAACAATTATTTGCTTTTAAAATGCTTGTCTTTATAATCCAAGCCACATTTTGAAACCAATATTTAAAGACACACTAAATATTAGGAAGGCTCGCATTTTCACACTGAAATAAACATTTCCATCCCTCCAGTTCTGGTGTCTTTTGAAACCATCACAGTTTATATCACAGTGTTATTATGCACCAGGCTGGTCTGGAGGTATATGCAGCATAATCATGCTTTCAGAAAGGCAGGCTTATCTGTGTGTTTATAACCAAACCTTTCTTCCTATCTGGACTTCTGTTCTGCTGGGGGTGCCCCTGCCAGCCCAGCTCAGGTTTGCAGACAACGAGGTTGGTACCCCAGCGAGGTTGGTACCCCAGGTGACAGTGCAGGCAACATGAGGGACATACCCAAACATTACTTTCCTTATCTTCTACCTACAATTTTACTTTATGATTTCCCTGACAGAGCACTGACCTTAAAATAGGAGGCAAAGCCTGGAAGGGATGCAGGAGACCCGTGAAGGCAGAGAAGCTTTTGGTTTAGTACAGCTTCCTTGCCCTTGCCAAGGAGGAGACCAGCGTGCTGCACACCTGGTGGTCTTGCTGCAGCATGACCCAGCTCTTGACCAGGGAACAGTCCAGCTTCTGCTCCAGATTCCTATAACATGGAAATGTGGGTGTTGGGGAGAGGGATGGAAGTCTGCTGGGGCAGAGAACCAGGAGCAGAGCCACAGTAATGAGGTAAGTCCCTTCCTTGCCCTGGAGTTTCTCAGCATTGAACTCTTCCTGCTGCAGGTTGTGTTTCCATGAAATTCACAAAAACTGACTTGACTTCTCTTAATGTCTGCCATTTTCCGTATTCCATCGGGAGTGTGCAGCAGTAATTTTGCTTGGCTGGTGTTAGAGGGAGCTGCTATGTTTGTATTTAGGGTGTCTCAGGGTAGATGGGTTTGGCAAGTCACTGCTCGGGGCGTGGGAGGCGAGCTGTCCTTGCATGCAGTCTGTGCCCATGGAGTTGCTCAGGCTGCTACAAACCTGGACTTGTATGTAGAGAGTTGTACTGGGTTTCACAGCTTGGAAATGATGTAAAACTCATTTCCTAATACTGGGAATATGCTGAGGGGCTATTTTTGTTGGGGTTTTTTTGTGGGTTTTTTTTTTGTTTTTGGTTTTTTTTTTTTTGAGTACATGCCAAGGAGTTAAATCTTGGCAGGTTAGATTTTCTCTGTGAGAAGAAGTGTCACATGCTATCATCTTGAATTGAAGATTTCCCACAGCACACTTTTCCTTAGTGTTGCCTCTACTCATCACAGCGATCCAAAGCACTGCCAAACTCCCTGGGTGAAAAGCACCCACCCGTTCTTTGGCACTCCTTCCTGCAGCACAAGGCAGGGCACAGGCCAGCAGGATGGATGCACGGAAGGAGAACCACAGCTAATCTGTCTGTTTGCCTGGAAACCTGAAATTGTTGGTGGGCATTTCCCAGGGAAAAAAAAAGTAATTTGATAGATGTGTGGACTTCTGTTTCTGTGGAATATTATGTGCACTAGGAAGCACATACAACAATTAGCACTAAAAGCTGTTCATACACAGCCCTGGGTCAGAATAATTTCAACAGAAGGATTTTTTCTTCAGCAGAAGGTTCTTATAAAAAGGTGTCTGCAACTGAATCTTTTTAATTCATCTTCCTTTATCTTTCCTCTCTCACTGCTTACCTTGTTCATTGAGATTGTAAACCATGAAGAGCAGGGATGGAACTCACTCCACTTTTGAACCACCCATACCACAGTGGCATGCCTCCTTGCTGGAAGTCCTTTTCTTAAGTACAATCCCAGGTAAAAAAAAAACAAAAAACCTTTAATTAGTGAAAATACCTTGCAAAAATATTCTGCCCCACTTGCCCAACTCTAGCTAAACAACAGGAAAAAAAGAGGAAAACCAGAATGCTGTATAATGAGCTCTTGGGGTCATATCATTGTGTATCAAGTTTTGATAAGTCATTTTCTGTGAAATGTGAAGAATAAAACCCAAGGACTTATTCAGCTTCTTATTCTGTTGTCTTAGATCTGGCTTCCTACCAAAAGAGGTTTACAACAAAGATGTTAGTGCTGTATTTCAGATCCAAGTGCCAATATCAGTATTTTAAAACTTCATTGTTAACCAAATTTATTTAAAAACAAATCAGCGGGACCTCTTTGTAATTATGTATGTGCCTAGCTATTTGCAAAATCTTTTCTTTATCTGTAATCCTTCAGAGGATGTAGTAGAAAAGGGCCAGTTCCTCTGAGTTTCCCCCCTGCTCGGAGTCTAAAAGGGTTTAATTGTCTGCACAGATGTTGGTCTCAGCAGGGTACAGTAGCTCTCTGTTATTTTTTAAAAGGGGGAAGAAAAAAAGTTAAAGATTTTTCGAAAACTAATACCCTAAGTATTTTCTTGGAGCATCTATGTATATCCCTCTTGGCTGTCTCTGAGCATATGAAAAGATGGACTATATTTCCAAGCAGCTCTGGACACAAAGCCAGCTTTCTGTGTCCCCTGTGTCCCCCCGTCCTGCCTGCCCTGCCCAGCCCAGCCCTGGCAGCTGCCCCTGACCCCTAGCCTCAGTCAGTGTGCCCATGACTGCCCGGTGCCTGAGGATGCTGCAAACAGCTCTGGGATGCTTTGCCTTTGGGCAGGTGTAGTCTCCCTTCTCCAAGAGGGGGCTGCATTATGCGGATTTCAAAGATATTTGCGTATCTTACCTGAGAGAAGCTGTGGCTGCCCCATCCCTGGCAGTGTTCAAGGCCAGGTTGGATGGGGCTCTGAGCAACCTGGTCTAGTGGGACACGTCCCTGCCCAAGGGGTTTGGAGCTAGATGATATTTTAGGTCCCTTCCAAACCAAACTGTTCTATGACTCTGATCATTTTAAAAAGAGCAAATTGTCCTTTAAGGAAGCATCTTATTTCTGTTACACGTGTAGGAAGAAACCTTGAGCAAAGTGAGAATGATGACCTCTCAAATGAGAAAGAATGAAGACTGTTAATGAAATGGTTCTATAAATTTGTCCTCCCTAATGCAACACATTTTTTTAAATTTAATTTTCAACATTTTATGAATGTAGTTTTGCTTTCATGCTTTCTCTTAAATTTAATACATATTGTGACTGGAAGTCATCTGCTATTATGTTTTGATAGTATCAAAAATGAACGCTCTTGTTAGTTTTACCACAGTTATCTGAACCTCATTTACCACAATCTCCTTGTTTTTCAAAATAATTGCATCCCCAGAAAGCTGTTAATTGCATTTAAAAGCACTACCATTAGCCAAAGCCTTAATTATGCAAACATATTCAGTGTCCCCATGACGCTTGGATAATCAAGGTGGTACTGTCTACAAACAGCAGCCCTCTGCTTAGGTCTTTCTGCCCTTGGCTGAATAATCTTCCCTGCACCTGTTGTGCATCACAAAAATAATGGGATGACTTATGAAAAATAAAAAAACCCTAAATGATGACTCTGACTCCAGTTCACTCCCTGAAATAATATTCATTTTTTTCCATCAGCAAAGGACATGATCCAAGGTATCGATCGATTATTAGTAGGCTTTTTAACAGCAGAATTTTGAAAGATAAAAGCTCTCCTTGCCTAGTCTGTTTTCTTTCAAATGCTTGATTATAGATCGATTATTTAAAAAAAAGAAAAAAAGGTCCTCCGGTTATATGGATCAATATCCAACAAATCATTGACAGAAGGGAATCCCCATAAGGCACAATTAAATTCTGCAGCAGGCAAATTCCGTGCACACAGGCTTTCTGACCACTGTCAGATGGGATATTCTGGAGGATATGCTGACTAAATGTAGAAAAATAATAATTCATAACTGATTACTAGAACAATAGCTACAATCCTTGATTAGGATCCTCCCATTATCTTTGGATTGTAGCAGTTTGTTGTAGAGCAAACTGACTCCTTTTTCACAAGGAATTGCTGCCTTATTCCACATGCATTGCTTCATCCCCAAATAAATTTGTGGATGAAAATAAACACGAGCTGCTGCAAATTGAGCTGGTATTTTGCTCTGGGATGGTTGCTGCAGGTGGATTTGTGCGCATGAGGTGGACGAGGCACCCCCTGCACTGAAGCAGGTGCCCATATTTTCAGGAATGCTGCTGAGGCTCGCCCTGCCCTGCTCTCACGGGAGGTACCGCTGGGACCCCATGCTGCCTGGCTGGTCCTGCATCCCTTTGTTCCCGAACAAAGGAGCCTCAAGGTAAAAACAGCACAGATCCTTGCTTTGTTATCAGCATTGATTACAGAATCAGTTCATGCTCCAGAGCAAATGCTCTGTAAATTGCTTTCACTGAGGTGCCTCCTGCTTATCGTCCACCTGCGCTGTTCACTCATTTCCTACGGCGTTCGTAAAGGCGACGCTCAGTACCCTCAATGCATCCTGATTTCTTTCAGTTTCCCGGGTCCGTGTATTTCCTTAGAGCCTTGCTGATGCCACTTGATAAGCCTGCTCTTTAAAAAAACCAGACATCAATGATCACCACGTGCCCTGTGGACTGTGTGTTGGATCTGTGGAGCTGCACCCTGCTCATGTACCCCGTCCTCTCTGCCTTCACCTCAGTGCCAGCAGTGCAGCCACACTTTTATTCTTTTACAGAGCTCTCCTCTCTCTGTTTCTGCTAACTGGACATCAGTGCCTTGCTTTCCCATTCAAGGCTAACCCCATTGAGCCAAATTTCGTCTTGGATTCTGTAACTCTTTGGAATTCTGCACCACAGAAATGAAAAGCCCTGTTATATTCACTGCTAGCTGTGTGTTACCCAGTATTTTACAGCAGAGCTTTGTCATCATTCCTCTTAGAGCCTAAAATAATGTCTGAAAGCTTGATGTATGTCCACTTCAGACAACAAATACTTTGCTCGTCATAGCCTGCAGAGCATCTCGCTATCCTTGTTCAATGGATACCTGGCAAAACCGATTTTCTTTCTATCCTCTAAAGAACATTCTTTTTTTGATTCTTATTACAAAATGTGTGATTCAGATGATGAGAGAAAGATCTCTCCATTGTTAATATTGACATTGTTTTCTCCCTCCTTGGGCAAACCTGATTTTCCTAATTAACAAAATATTGTCAGTGCTGCATGGAAACATGGGAACCTGGGAAAAATTTTATGGAACTGCCTGTTACACACTTAGAAATATCAAGTGCTTTTCAAGATAATAGCACCTGGTATCAGAACCTGGAACGCAAATTATACTTGGTAATAGAGGAGGCAAGGATAAAATAAAATCAATGTCTCTACTGTGAACAGAGAGGAGTGGGAGCGTTCCATTTTTTTAAATGTAGTAGAATACCAGAGATTCTTTGAGCATGAATTTCACTGGCATATTTACTATCATTTCTTAAGTGGAGAAAACATGATCTTATGCAAATTCATCTATTTCCAAGCATTTCCGTGTATCCAGTTATTGTAAATTAGAAAAAAAAATATATAGATAAGATTAATCAAGCCAGGAGCTTACCATAAAATGTTGTATATATTCATATGTGAAATATACATGCAAGAATTTCAAAAAACTGAAGGATGCCTAAGGAGATAAAATGTTCATCTCACTTCTACTGGATCAAAGTCAGTCTTGGCTTGATTTGAATCATTGGAAAAATTCCCAGGATTTCAACTTGTGAGTATGTCCAGTAGGTTCTTGTAATGGCCAAAATATATTTGTAAGCCAGTAAATCAGCTAGTATTAAATTTCCATGCTAATTAATCAGCAAGAAGCATGCTTTACCCTATATTCAGCAAATACTGGACAAAATTTTCTGTGTTTTAGTTCATATGCCATAGGCAGAAATGAGATGTAGCCTGGAGTGTGTCTTGCTCCACCTCCTCAGCAGGGGTTCTGAAGGACAGAACTATCTTTGGAGAGGATCAAGCACTTGTAATCAGAGTTGCCCTGATCCTTTGAGCTGTCCACATCATCCAAAACCTTCAGTGATGTTGATTCTGTGACGATTTTCATACTGTCCATGACGAGTTAGTGAGAGATAATGATAAAATTAAGCCAGTTTTATCAGTCTTGCAGAGACTGATGCATTAAATTTATTTATGGCCAGTGAAGACAGGCAAAAGCCATCATTAAAGATCACAGAATCGTAGAGCCATTAAGGTTGGAAAACATTTTTAAGATCTTCAAGTTCAACCATTAGCCCAGCAGCACCACATACACCACTAAATCATGTCCCCAGGTGCCACACCCACTCTCCTCTTGAACAATTCCAGGGATGGTGATTTCACCACTTCCCTGGGCAGCCTGTTCCAGTGCCTGACCACCCTTTCGGTGAAGAAATTGTTCTTATTATCTAATCTAAACCTCCCCTGGCACAACTGGAGGCCATTTGGGAAACCCTGGTCCTGACAAAAGCCTCTCATCAGTCTCCAGGGTGCATTCTCTGTGCCCATAGCAGCGATGGTGAAGGCACTTCTTTTGGATTCAGGCAGGAGCTGGACATGGAAATGAAAGGAGCTGGCTGCTGTCACAGCAGCTTCAGCTGGGTAATGTCTCTCCTACAGCCAGAGACTGCAGTAGCATGTGTTTACCCAGAGAACTCTTCAATAATGTATGGTCGGCTGAGGAGCACATCATAATTCTGTCAGGATGGAAAGAGCAGCAGACAGGGGCTGCTTTAACATCCAGATTGGCTCAGGAACCTCTGCTGTGAGGGCTTCCCAGCGTGGCATTACTGTCACAGCAATCCTTCCATTTTGTACCCATTAACACTCCCCAAGAAGGAATAAAAGAAGATAGAAGCTAAATTTTCATAAAAAAAAGGAGCACAATTCGTCTGCAGCAGTCCATAAAACTCCATAATAAATGGAATGAAAACTGCAAGAATGCAAAAAAAATATGCTTTTGCCAGACATAGCTCAAACTGTCCCTGGCTGAAGTTTGGCTGCTCTGGCTGGCTTGGTAGGGCAGGGACACAGCGTGTGCTCTGTCACTGCAGAGGAAAATGTCCACCCTGGTCAGCACAGGCAGTGCCACTCGCCAGCCAGGAACTGAAAAGTTCCATCTCAGACACAAACTTCTTCTTTAAATAATGCATTCGGTGTCCCAGGGATCGGATTAAAAGTAAAGGATGCGATTAAAGGATTTCCTCTCTGTTTTCTCTTTTTGCTGTTTCTCAATTCAGAAACTGCCATTGAAAAAATCCCTCAGGGACAGAGAGGAAAGAATTGTCTAAATATCATAATACCTTTTCTCCTTGACTTCTTTTTTTGGTCATAAAAGTATAACAATATATAACTCACTTCTGTCTCTCTGTTTGTCAAATGTCAAGCATACTGGGGCTACTGAGGTGCAACTGGTGGCTAGCAAGGGGTTTTTTCCCATCTCTATGTTTATTTATTTATTTAGGACAAAGAAACATATGCATGCCTGCAAATTTTGTAATTTTAAAACTCAGAATGATGTTGGTTCCACAAAGGCAATGAACTGTCTTCTTTTTGCAATTTGAAACTTGAAGAAGCTTCCTGTGACTCACTTCTGTCTTCTCATTTTTGGCCATATGCATTGGTGCATGTTGCAGAGAGAGGGAAGGATTCAGGGAGAGGGCTCTTGAAGGTAGGGGAGAGAAAGAGTAGGGAAAAGGAGTTAGAACAAATATGGACATAATGCTGGATATTAGGCAAGTGCAGGATATGGCCCAAAGAACTTGGGTGGGGTGTCCCTTGTATCACTTAATAATTATTGACAAAACTGAAGGATATGAGATATTTTGGCTTGGTTTGCAGGTCTTTCAGACCCTGCTTTTAAGATTTAGAACAAAGAGCTCTAGGGTAGAGACTGACTGTCTGTGTGTCTGTATATTGGAGGCACTTGCCTATGCAACAAACACTATTAATTCAGCTGTAGGTAGATTTTTTTTTTAAATAGCTTTATTTTGTGCTTGCAAATTTTAAAGAATTTGGGAGGTATAGGGTGATTAGGAGATTTCAAAGGAATGTTTTCATTTAAACCTAAATATAAAATTTTTTAAGTCGAAGAGCACCACAGTATTCTGCATTACAGTCATTGCTGAAAAATATTCCTACTGCTCTGCTCCCGTGAGCGCTGATATTTGCCTGGTCACACATCTACCAGAGGAGAGGAGACACCTCAAAGGGAATCTCTGGCACTCATATCAACACCTTCAGCATAACCCTGTTCTACTTACAGACACAGGGAGCTTTGCTAAATCTCTTGACTCGTTTTGGAGCAGAAGGATAACAGATTCCTGATTTTTTTTTTTTTCCTTAGACTGTAACAGTGAGTTAAATAGATTTTTGTTTGCTGATGCCAATGACTTCTAAACAATGCCACCGTTGTGAAGGCCTGCCCTCCGCACTGCAGTGCCAGGAGTGGCTCTCCTTTCGAGGAAACCACTCCCAATTATCTGTCCCCCTAATGAGCATTCCTTATTTCTGAGAAGCAGTAACCTAGAGGCTGAGGTTGCATTGTTATGACAGCACAACTGTGTATTGATGTCAAGCTTGTAGGTCCCTTATCAGCTGTCTGCCCCAGCGCATTCAGTCTAGGACAAACATCGTTGAGGCGACTTCGTTTACAAGGAGTCCCTGTAGTGCTCAGAAATCCCAGATGCTATCGGGGAGCATCGACAGACAGGGGTATAGGGTGACAAGCTGAAACCTCATAGCCCCGTGTGGCTCCGTGAGGCCGGGGCCTGAGCTCCCGTCCGCGCAGCACGGCAGGGCCTGCCGGCCACGGCTGGAAGTTCTGTGCCGAGGGCTTTCCCACAGCCCACCGAGAGCCTGTGGGAAATCTTCCCGTCATTCCCTGACTAAATTAACCCCCTTCTTGAAAGACGAGTTTCCAGCATTAAACTGTGCTTGGCTACCATGGCAAAGATGGGTTCTTTGGGGTCTTTAAGGGCCCTTCCAACCCCAGCCATCCCGTGATGCTGTGGCCAAGGCCCGCGCACCCAGACCTCGTTGGTAACCAGCCTGTATCCAGCACGCAGATGCTACTCCACAAATATGGCCATGTTGAATATTGCACTGAAAGTATATTTTTACGTTTCCCCAGAATATTTTTTTCATTACCTGTGAGAAAAACAGGTTAAAGCTCCCAGGCATCTTGTGAAATAATGTTGCAAAATTTTATTGGTTCGGTCCCCTTTTTTTAAAATTTTGGTTTAAAGGGGTTTATAGTAGAAATCCCTTTAAGCATAGCATAAAAGTACATTTCAAAATGAAAAGTGACTTTCAAAGAGAATTTCAGAATCATCTGAAGCCATCTGAAAAAAATGACTTGTGACATCTTGAAAAGAAGGTATTTCTACTTTTTTATTCTAAATATAGGACTGTTGCAGCTAATAGTTTCAGGTAGAAAAAACCTTGACTCTGAATGACATCGAGGTATCCTCTGCTCCTGACAGAGGACTAAAATATTTTTTCCTCACTGCCTTTAGGTGCATGAATTTACATACATCATATGCTGTACTACACTGGGTTTATAAGGATGATAAAAATGATGTATGAGGGTCGCATTACATTTTGAAAAGGTTGTGTGTGGAAAAAAAAAAAAGCACACAGGAGGAGAAGGAGACAAAAAGGAAGTCATTATCTGTGAATACAGGCCCAGATTTGGTAAACAAAGCTCAGCCCAGAAAAAACATGCACTGCTGCCTATACAGAAGCATGTGGCTTAATGGGGCTCATGTGGGCATTAGGTTGGCTTGGCAAGGAACGCCGCCAGAAGATTGAAACTGGAGCAAAACAGGAGGCAGATATAAATCAACTTCAAAAGTGGAGTTGAAAGAAATACTGAAGAAAGAAGTGTTTGTTACACACAGAATTAAAACCTAGCACCGGGGAAGTGGTCCCTTTTATCGCTGGTACATGTCACTCTACACTCACAAGTGTTTCAGAGGGCTCGAAAAACCCCAGAATAGCATGTAAAAGTCAAATATTCCATCCCAAGTGAGGAACAAAAAAGTAATGAATTAACTTAGTTTGCTACCAGATATTCATTCAACTATTACACAGGTTTTCCTCACGATCGCCGCTGGGCTGGGATGTGCCAGCTGGAGTACCTGAACTCGCATCCAGCAGGGATGTCTGTCCCTTCCCACCCCTCTGAGCAGTCCCCATGAGCTCCCTGAGGGACAGCCTGGAGTCAGTGGTTCTCTTTGAGAGCCCTCTCAGTGGGACACTGGCGTTGGCTGTTTGCATCTGTGCCTGTGTGGGTGTGAGACGGAACTCGCGGGGTTCCCGATGCCGTGAGGCAGGATGCTGTCCAGTGCTCCCCTGACAATTTCTGGGATGAGAACAATAGCGCTTTATGCATGCAAGCACTGACACAAGACACGGGGAGAGGCAGCCAGGAGGAGAGCAGCTGCAGCTCCTGTTGTCCAACTCAATTCCTCCCTCTCTGCTCTGCAGCCCAGCGCAGGCAAATGGAGCCCCCAAGCCACCTCTAGAGCTGGGTGGGCTTTGCTGGTGCCCCTCACCAACAGCATGTGAAGGACAGGGCTGCGTGTTCCCTCCCATATATTGGCATTCACTGCATCCCATTTTCTCCCTGCCACCTTGTGCTGTTGGGATGGCAGCAGAGGGAGGTGATTTGCAAGCACAGACTCCGAGCGCCCTGCAGTGTTTTAGCACTGTGCCCTGTTGCCTCTGCTTTGCTGGCTATAACCGCCGAGTGACAGCTGCATTTAAATGTAAATCAATAGGGCTTTTCTTTAAGATACTCACAGCTGGCATGTTTTTCTCCTCTAGGCTTTTTCTGGCATTAAAGAAAACGTGTCGCTACCTGAGAACTAATGAGTGCCTCCAATCCCATCTTTCCAAGAGGAGAGGATGTGCTAAAGGGACACATCCCAGCAAGATTCTCATCAAGGTCTTGCCTTCCTTCCACACACACGACTCCAGTGGAACTTCATGCTAAACACAAAGATTCAACTTCTCTCGTTCTTTTATATCATTTGTGTGTTTTGGCTGCTCTGAAAACCTTAGAAACTGCAATCAGAGGTGTTGCAAAACCTGCCTGTGCTTCCCTGCCTCAGTGGGAGCGTGCAAGAAGGAACACGACCGCCTGCCCTCACGGCTGCGGTGCTGCCTGGCAGGTGGAGACTTGTGGCCTCACCTCCATCTCCCGGGCTCTCGTGTGGCTCAGGCTCCAGACTGAGGCGTTTCTCCTTCTCTTCCGAGAAGTGTAACAGCTACCACAGGAGCTGGGGAAAGAGGCTTGTGCGGAAAGATGCCGGTGACTCATTTTCTGGGAGTGTTACCTAGCTAGCCTGCCTTTCACAGCCCTGAGCATCTCTGGAATTGACTCCTCTGGCCACGCTTCCTGAAGGTCCCTCCGAGGCTGCTCTGGCTGGACTCTCTGAGGTGGGGCATGGCTGAACCTGTCTCTCTGCTTTGAAACAAGGGAAGACAGGGCAAGGTGCAGGAAACACAGCGAGCTCAGGCATGGATGGCAAAGAATAAACAAACAGGGAGGTATGAAATCTGTCTTAGTCTGAAAAAAATCCTGAAGAGTAGCCCTCATAAACGTGGTGGTAAACCCACATTTACTCAGGTGTCACTTAACTGTCACCATTTCCCTCCTTCTTACACCAAATCCTTCTTCCTTCTTTTTTTTCCTATATATATCCAGCATATCAGCAGCTCTCAGCTGCAATTCCCTGAAGTCAGTGTGGGCTGCCGGGGGCAGGTCTCGGGATGGAGGGAATTGAGCGCCACTGATTCAATTAGCCTCCTGTGACTCATGGCTCAGAGAAGTGCCAGGAATTGATGGGCTTGGGAAAGTACTTATATTTTTTTTCTAATCAGGAAGGAGCAAATCCCAGGAAGTCCAGCAGAGCATATGAACATCAAAGAATCCAAGACAGCCAGGCCAGCCAAATCCCAGCACTGTGGAGGCGAGCCCAAGCTGCCTAGCAGGACGCAGTGGAACCAGGAAAACCTCATGTTATTTTCAACATCTGCATAATCCAGTAAGACAATAAATTATTTGTCACCTAGTTGCAGAGAGATGATTTGAAGGTTGAGGTCTGCGGAGTGGCTGGCAAGCTTACAGCTTTCCAATTTGCTTTTTTTTTAAGGATGTGGCTCCAAATATTGAAGGAACATGTGAAAAACAAAAGCATCTGAATAAATACAGCTCTTATTTTTCTTATTTTAATACGCCTGTTTTGTTTTGCAAGTCACAGACAAAGCATCAATTATTTGTCTGTTGTCAATGTAATGTTTAGTTGAATTGCAGTAGATTTTATTATTTCTAGGCTAAGGATATTCTTTTCTTTGCCTATCAACAAACATCTCTCTTATTGCAACAGGAGCTATGGGTCTTTTATTCATGCTGCAGAAGACAAGATAATGAAGAAGTCATTATCAGAAATTATAATTTTTGTAGCTACAGCTATTCTCTTATAATTAGGTTCACCACTTTCTGTCGTTCCCCCAGAGAAGCAAAATCAACTGTTGTAGGCCTGAGAAAGAAGGAAGGGAACAAATGACAGTAAGACTGATTTATAGAGATGAGTTGCATAGAAAAATAAATACTGCCAGGGTATATTACAGAGCCAGAAGTTTTGATGTGGTGGTGATGATGAATTTCTCTCTTCCTAAGTGTTTCAGCTGAGGTCAAAGGTAGGACAGAAGATATTAAGTCAGCACAAAAAAGTGAGCTCCCAAGTGGTCTGCCCCACTCTTTGGCTTCATCGTGTGCATTAGTTGGTTTAGAAGGTGACAGCTGGAGAGAAGTCAGAATCTATGACTACAGTAATAGTCAAAATAGTAAAGACACCACCAGCAACAATTTCACCAGCAGCACTGTAATTTCAGAGCATTCATTTTCCCCAGGTATTCCAACAACTTGTTTTGAGATCATTAAGAGGTAAAACTGAGGTTATCTGTGGTAATGAATGAATCTGAGGAAAAAAGTAAATACAATAAACCCAACAGACTGGAACAGCAAAGCTGTCTCACTGAGAAAGAGGGCAGCAGCTGTGAAGGTAAAAAGTGTTCATTTCCCTTTGGTTTAACTTGATTTTTTTCTGGTTAAGAATTAGAATATGATCCTGTTTTTCTGTGTCCTCATAAAGATTCCAGAATAATTAGGACTGTGAAAAGGAGACCTGCCAATCTTGAGATAATTTCTGTTTCAAATAACTATGGTATGAAATTGATGATCATAAACAACAATGACTGTCACCCAGAATGGAGGTGAGAGCAGTTCTGTTCAGCTCGGTGGTCTTCAGTAGCACTGGTGTAAAAATGACACCCAGGGTGAGCCAGGCAGATGCTTCCTCCTCGTCCTCCTCTCTCCATCAGATCCAGAAACATCCACCTGCATTCCTGCTTTTACAACTGCTATTTCCCCAGTAGACACACTCCTTGTCATAGTCTATTGCTGACAGGCCTCACTTGTGGGTACTTTCATTAACATCAGGACAAACATAGGTCAAATATCTGTCAGTCGAAAATCAGCTTTAAAGCTGATTTTAGTTGCAGCAGTTGCAGCTACTCAATTATTCTTACCTACTTGACAAAAATTAGCAGTACATTTTAGTGCCTGCAGCTGTATTTTTAGCCGTCGCGAAGACCAGCGGGTTTATGAATGGAAAACATTAATAAAACAGGTTGGGTTTGACCTCATTCAGAAGCCAGAATGGGCCCTTGCTGTCTCTGCTGCTTGATTTGTTGCACGCTCAGTCACAAGCTCGAGTCCGAGTCCTTGGATGACTCCAAACGCAGCGGCTCGCGTTTGACAGATTTGGCTATATGAAACGTGACACGAGTAAATGAGACAATGAGCCAGCTACATCTGCACGGATGGAAAACCACCGCGGTGGTGATGGCGCTGAAGGGCACAGCAGAGATGAGGGCACAGCGGGCTTTGCACCACGTCCGCTGCAGGGCTGTCCTTCAGCCACCACAGCCACACCAAAGAGGGGACACAGAGAGGCTTTGATGGGCTGCCAGCAGCCGAGTGGGGCATTTTCCATCCAGCAGACGTGGGAGTTGGCATCTCACATCATCCTGGTGCCGTATCAGGTTCTGACTACTGGCCTGCTACTGCTTAACCCTACTGTTTATTATGTGGGACAGACAGAAGCCAGGAGTGTAAACCGAGAGAGTGGCGTAAGGCCGAGACATGAGTGGAAGCAAATATTCTTCAAAAGGCTCTTAGACATTGCTAGATTTATTAACTTGCTCCTTAAGTTTTCCTGCCAGAATAATATTTGACTAAAAAGGATTGTTCTTTAAGCTACTGAATGAATGCAGCTTGGCAATACCAGCTTTGAAAAGACTTATGAAGAGCAGCCCACTACTCTTTCAGTTGTGCTGCCATGGCTTTCTTGTTTATTTTCTGCCGCCAGGCTGCACTTGATCTGTTTGGTTTGGGCCGTTCAGCTTTATGGCATAATAATTAGTATTGCTTGCTAACAAAACACATTATTAGGAGGAAGTGGGTTCAAAAGGATGATGCGAAATTAGTAGCCTGGAGAACAGCATCATCTTGCTGGCAGAGATGACAACAGAGCATGATCACATCACCTCTATTGACCGCTGTGCTCACATCGGATTTTTCTGCTTAACTTTTCACTGAAGACACCTCAGAGACAATGAGCAATGCCTGAAATGGGCCCCAGCTTCAGCTGGAGTTTTCTGAATGTCTCTGCCCTTAATGCCAACCCCGAGAGCATCCTTGTCCCAGTTTCAAAGGTGGACAGCAGAGTCACGGCTCAGAAGTCACGCAAAGGCAGGAC
Organism: Edolisoma coerulescens; assembly: GCA_013397115.1. Taxonomy (NCBI): domain Eukaryota; kingdom Metazoa; phylum Chordata; class Aves; order Passeriformes; family Campephagidae; genus Edolisoma; species Edolisoma coerulescens. The sequence goes on along the minus strand of VWZW01005197.1, from coordinate 1,500,391 downwards.
TAAAAGTTCTGAAGTACAAAGAATAATAAATTAAATTATATGACTGCTTGGCCCAGAAGCTGTTAATTAAGACAAGGCTATGCAGACTGTTTAGCAAATTTAGGTATGTGGGAAATAAATCAAATGGAACAAGATGATTAAGCCTGAAGGAGCTCAGTAATCTGGAAAAGTAGAGGAAATAATCAGACCTGTACTGAAGGTATGTGCTCTTGAAGGTAAAAGGAAATAATAAAAAAGGCTCTTCTGGTGATCCTTAAAGAATGTTTTTAAGATTTTAATTAAACAAGCTAGAAAAGGAAAAAAAAAAGCCTCAAACAACAAGAAAAGCCATTGTAGTCTTAAAAAAAATATAAGGAAAGCCCATAGAATTGCTGGAATTTGAGTTAAAGTGCAGTGACAGGAGCCTTAAATTCTCTAGAAACCACTAAAATTCTCTCAGTATGATCCAGGAAGGAGAAAATTTCCTTTACAAGTGGAACAAAGATTCATTTCCTAAAGGAAGGAGACCTTATAACACGCAAGGAGAATTAGAGTGGCTTCAAGGAAGAGAAATCATGCATTTCTGCTTGTGATAACAAAGTTGAGCAGAACACTGAGTAGAAACCAATGCTTTTCATGAGGTTAAAACATTTTTGCAATGTCATTCTGTCTCAGAGGTAATTTGGAAGCAACACATTATTTGCACTATTGTTCAATTTTTCAAGATATTATTAAAATTGGGGGAAAAAAAGTCATGTGTTAGGTATATATATATATATATACGAACAAAAGAATGAGGTGGAAAGAAAGGTAACATTTTAACTCGTGCCAAGTACTGCCAGCAAAAATAGAGGATCCTTGAGACTCCAATTATCCTTGTTCTTCCAAATTCCAAATCATTTTGATACACGTGCAGAATGATGAACGGCTTGTGAAGCCACATTTAAAAAGAAAGTCCAAACAAAAATAAACCAGCAGAGCCAGATAAACCTCAAGTTACCTGAAGGAGTGCTGGGGGTTGCAAAACTTAATCTGCCCAGGCTGGTGTGTCTGGGTCTCCTGCCTCTCGGCTGCTCCTCCAGATCCTGTGTGGGCTGTAGTCAGTGGGAGTCTCACACATGGCAGTGCACCACTGGCATCTGTGATTTCATGATGTATTTTTATGATTGAAAACATGGATGTTTCAGCCTTTACCTGGACGCCATCATCTTATTTTGGCTTTACAGAAAGCACTTAATAGCACAAATTTAATGCCTAGATTTCTTTTTTTTTTTGCTTAAAAATAGTATATAATTAGGTGGCTTCTTCAAATTTTCCTTCCAAGCTTCTTTTGGACATATTTAACCCCTATTTTACCATCCACTGACTAGTGTAGTGTATATAATAGGAGCTGGCAGATTTTTGACTGACTTTTTCCAACTGAATTCAGTCTTTCACAGCAGGAAGAGTGTTGGTACTTTTGGAACTGGCAAAGGACAGCAGGTAAGATGCAGGGACTGCCAGCAGAAAGGTTTCCTGCCAGACAGAGCAAGGAAAAGGAAGGGAATGGAGAGAATCGTGTTTGCTAGCAATGATCTTTCTATTTCCAACAGTGGAGAAACTGGGCCACAGTCTCCAAACCTTTATAAGGTCAGTGCCAGGGTCAGCGGGGTGGCTGAGGGACTGATCTCTTTCACCCCCATCCCACCCAGCAACTTTTTTCCTCAGCATCTGCAACCAGAGAATCATTAAGGTCTGGAAACACCTTTAGGACCATCCAGTCCTGATGTTGTTTGCCCACAAATTCTGCAGCAGCAGAGCACAGGCAAAGAATCCAAGAGCTTGGAGCTCTCCCTGTTTGCTACAGTGAGCATCCATGGATGGTATGAGTTAGTTTTATACTCTTTGGGTATAATACAATGAGATATTATTCACTTTGTAGGTACCATCTGGGGCTACAGTAAAATCTGTCAATTGTAGATTCACATGGTCACAAGGTGACTGGTTTGCTTCCCTCCTGGAGACTGCTGCCTCATCCGAGGTCACTGCAGCTCCCTCAAAACACCTCCTCTGCCTATTTAATTATATCATTTTTGTACCCTCTTCTCAGAAAGGAGTTGCTTCATTGTGGCTCTTTGGCTTCACAGGGAAATGACTCTTCAATAATGGATGATGAGTCCCAAGATAAAAAGCACAGAGAATTTTTATTTCTGACCGTAAATTCTGGCAGATATGCAAATCTCAACTCAGAAGAACATTTAGCATTTTTCAATGCAACAATGGTTCTGGTAGAAGAATTCCTCAGATGTGAAAAGCCACATAGTAACAATTACTTTCTGTTCTGATTTTCCTTAATGGAAAGCTGAAGCAAAGGGCTTTTCTAACCTCTACATATCTGTATCTATTTATTTAGAGCTTAACTCCAAACAGAAGAGAATCTGCAAATCAGAAAAAACCCATATGATACTAACCCATACATACACTACTCAACTGAATGAAGACAAATATTTAATTTAAAAGGATTCCTTCTTAAAATGATGCATTAGCGGATAGAAATTCCAACACGCTGCCTTTGCTGTCCAGAATTCAGCTTGGGTAATGAGCACCAAAGTGACTTCACTGACAGCCTCCCTGAAAAGCTTTTCGCTGTTAGAGAATTATGGTAGTTGTTCCAGGTTTCTCCAGAGAATGGCATACAAAAAACGAAGCCGGCAGGTAAAGAAAGCCACTCGAGGTAGCATGAAGTTTGTGTGGTGTTTTCTTCAGAAAGCAAGTATTTCTGCAAACAAAGGGAGTAAAATAAACACGCAACTTCCAGGCAGTTGAGATTGCTTTGTGGAGCCTGAAAAAGCTTGCTTGAGGGAAGCACCTTCTGCTGCAGACAAAAGAGTTAATTCATCAAAGCTATGGGAAGAACTCTCTCTTCCCCCAAAGAAAAGATCTAATGGCCCCTATAAAGAGAGCCATATTGTGATGCTGTAACCTGATTAGAGGGAAAGAGGGTCTTTGTGTCTTTTAGCCTCACAGGAAAACAAGGTGTTCTGCAATAAATAGGAAACCTTTTTCTAAAGCTTTATGGTCTTCTGTGCTATGCCACAAAGTACCCTATATAGTACTCACCTCAAAAATCCACAATTAGTGAAGTGATTCTCCTCTTTTCAGAAGTCAGGCTGGCTGGGAGAGCGGGCCTAGGAAGGAGAAAGCCAAGAGGCTGCTCCTTTGAAGCAAGCAAATGCGATACTCTCATTTTAGAATAATTGCTGTATGCTTGGGGCACAAGGAGATGGGAATGAACCTTGCAGCAGGATGAGTGCCTTCAGGTCAGCCCACAAAAAGCCCTTTTGTGAGCACACAGGGGCAGGGACGACTGCTCGGAGTGACTGAAATGGGCCCCTTACTTTATGGAGGAGATTACTGAAAGTAAACATGCAACCAAGGAGAATAAAGGAGGAAATAAAGGAGGTGAGCTGGGGTTGCCATTCTTAAAAAACAAAAAAATCATAGAATGGTGTGAATTGGAAAGAATCTTGAAGATCATTTAGTTCCAACTCTTCTGCCATGGGCAGGGAGACCTTCACTAGACCAGGTTGCTCAGAGCCCCATCCAGCCTGGCCTTGGACACTTCCACGGATGGGGCAGCCACAGTTTCTCTGGGCAACCTGTGCCAGGGCCTCACCACCCTCACAGTAAAGAATTTTCCCGTAATATCTAATCTAAACCTACTCACTTTCAGAAAAGGCAAGGGCCATTCAGTGGACAGGGGTTTTATGTTTGCCATGTTTTAAGGAAAATACATGTTCACTTAGTAAATGGTGGAACTTGCCCTGAGACATTTTGAGAAGTACCGCATGACTTAAAAAATAGCATTTATTTTTATCAAAAGAAAAATCAAAACTTAAAAAAAAAAAAACCAAATAAAACCAACAAATATCCCCCTACCTAGGAAAATAGACACAGAAGGGAGCTGTTGCATTTAAGAGTGCATACCTAGGAAAAAAATTGTCCTTTGGGAGAGCAGTTCAAGCAAGCAGCCTGTGTAATGCAGGATTCTTAACTTCCTCCTCTAATGCAGTTCCTACCAACCACTTTTAAAGAAAATTAGAGCTGATGGACTATTATGTTTAGCCTGTATGACTCCTGGGAGCCAATTTGTGTTATACTATCCAAGCTCCTTTACAATTACGGACGGCAGGAATGCTGTACCTGGTAGCTGCCTGTTGTTCAAATGGAGGCGGGTGAGATCTGTTAGAGGTCTGGTTTGATTTCGTAAAGAGGTGGTATATTTGCCTGAAATAAAAGAATTCCCTATATCCCGCCTTTTCCAATTGCTTTAAGGTTAAAAGGGAAAATAGGAGGCTGCAAGGAAAGAGATGAAAATCTGGGACAACGCTCGGCTAAGCCGTGGTTTGCAGGAACTCACACAGCAGCAGCTCCGAGTTTCCCTGTGGAGGGCTTTCCTATATGAGCATTTGAACAGCAATGCTGGGCTGGGCAGGTGACTTGAGAGGGTGGGGACAGAAAGAGCAGGAGCCAGGGCAAGGTGTTGGAGGGACCTCGATGCTCTTCCTTTGCAGGTGGCTTAAGGGTGAGAAACCTTGGAGGTCACCTTGAGCTTGTGGGTGCAGCTATTAAAAATGCAAATTATCCCTATAGATGCTTTTTCTCCAAGCACTGTCTAAGGGTGCCACACGATCCAGGATAAACAGGGCAAGGTTTATAAGCACGTGAATCCCTGCTCCTTGCTGCCAGAACCCAGCTCTGTGCACAGAGGCAGGACAGGGAGCCCTGGGACGAGAAGGGCTGACACACAATTCCTCGTGGAGGTTTCCATTTGGAAACTCACTTTGGGTTTGGCAGGAGAAGAATGTCCTTTAGGCCAACTAGACTTTTGCTTAGTGATGAACAAAGCAGAAATGCACTAAGTGTGTTTTCTGGTGACATTTCTAGCAGTAAAGTGGTCGCTCAGAGGACTGGCTTGTCTGGTGGTATGACAATATGACCCTGCCTGCATTTGCAGAGGTGGATATGTTTCTACCACCTAGATACCTAAGCCAGCAATCCACCTACTTCCAGCTGGTGAGAGTGAAGTGGAAAGAACAGGGTTTGGGAGACAGGTAGGTTCTGCTAGTTTTTAAGTTCTTGAAATGGTGTAATAACTATGTGATTCATGAGGGTGAGTAAAGGGGTTCACTGGAAGGAGATGCCTGCCATGAGTATTGGTCTCTGATAATCCTTTCTAACAGACCCACTAAGCCTCTGGATATGGCTATAAACACAAATACTAAAGTTATGTATTATCTATTTACACAGCGTGAAATTTGTCAAGTATTCCAGCATGTTCATATACATGCTGTAAATAAATAATATTAAAAAAGCCCTCAAACTCATGCCATCCTCATCCAATATCCCCAAAGCATATTCAGGGGAAGCAGGTAGCAAGCAGTAAGGGAATTTGGGGGTAATACCAGAAGGGAATAGCTTGAAGAAAATGAGGTCATTGAACAGCACCTAGTAAAATGGAATGTTGGTTGTTTTGTGAGTGTTCTCCACAGATAATGAACAAAGAAATTTTGACACAAAGTTAATTACAAAAAACAGGGCTGCACTCTAATGGCTAATTACTACCCATGTAGGCTGACAAGTGGCAAAGCCTCCCGGTTTCACTATTAATAAGCTGCGTCCAAGATCCTGAATTATGATAGCAGCTAGAGAATGAAGCACATGCAAATACCTTATCACTTTGAGAAACCCTCTCTGCACCCAGATTCAGCTGGTTAATTTTGCCCTTGTGCCTAATCTACCCACTCATCCCCACGTCAACAGGCAGCTCATTAATCACATCTCCTGCTTTGTTTTCTTCTCATTTGATATCACAGCAGGGCATTTTTCTCAGCAAAATAACCTAAGTAAACAAGAATATTTCCTGGGCTGGAAATCTCTGCCCTTGGAAGGAGCTTCTGTCAAGCACGTCAGATGCAAAGCAAACCCAAAAAAGGGGGGTGGGAATGGATGAGCACGGCACCTCCTGCTTACGTGGAAGTGCCCTTGCTTGGGAATGCAGAAGGAGCTGCAAAATGCTCACCACAAATATCCATAAATATTTATTCCAGAGCTAAGGTAAGGATCACCTTCCTTAAATACATTGTTGGGCGTGTGAATGTAAAACCAATTAAGCATTTACTCTCAAGGAAAGGTAATTTTGCCATTTTAGGCTCTGCATCTCTTCTCAGCAGCCAAAGGTGTAGGAAGATCAGCTGCCCTTGCTGTTGTGTTGCCTTAAGACACCCTTGATAATACCACAAATGTATGAACTATAGCAAAAAGCACAAATTGCTGCCAGTACCATCAGGATTGTCTCTTTTCTTCTGTGAATATTGTTTCTTATTTGCTCTCTCACCTGCTCCTTCTGCTTACCAGAGACAATCAACAAACACACGTTGTGCACAGTGAGAACGAGGGGATGAACACAAGACGTAAACCCCCCCGTGTTAATCCATCCTGCTTCGGTCACACAAGTGCCTCAGACACACGTGCCCTCCAGAAAGTAAAAAATCCCATCCCAGCTGGTTCACTGAAGGTCATTGCCACATCCTTCACTGGCTGAGACTGGTCTATCAGCTACTTGATACCTCTGGAAACTCTCTGCCAGCAGGCAGAAGGGGCAGCTCCCATCAGGCATCTCAGACACGCAGCAGCAATCCTAATCCAGCAGCTCATGGCTGCGTTTTGGATTAAATCCTGAGAAACATTTCTCCCCCTGCTCAGGCAATGCAGGCGTTGTAACTGGCCCTTAAAGCTCTGTAAATGGGCATCACAGCCCTTCTCAGTGGCACAAACCAACAATTTTCCTTCCAGTTTAGGAATTCCCCATGTCCAGTATAGCTTTTAGACTGGGGGAGACTTTTTTTTTTTTCTCTGAGCAGCATTAGCTGCTTGAAATCCCACTTTTGCTCTGGCTTGCAAAAATTTGATTTTGTTTAATAGGAGGGAAAGGCTGGGCAATGAAAGGAGGAGAAAGAAAAAGACTGCACTAATAATTTCTGGGTAATTAAACTGGCATGGTGAAGAACTGAAGCACAAGGCAGGTGAGGGCTAATTTGAACTCTGAACCATTACCAAAGCCTATTTTCCACAGCGGCAGGAAGTCAATGATGTAAGTGGAATTTCCTACAGCCTAAGAAACAGGGTAATGTAAGTTGGCATGTGAATATCTGGAATTGCCTCAACAGCAAACAAGAACTTTCTTAGGTTTGGCCAGGGATTTAGAAGTAGGATTCTCTTAAAAACTTTTTAAAAAATGTTTTTCCTATTATAAGTAGAGCTATTATGTTATCTTGGAAGCAATAAAACCCTTTATATCACATTTTGGTTTACAATAACCATTAATGTTGCTATTCGATCTGGTTGGAACTCAGAATGTTGATTTTGTAAAGGCTTTTGTGAACTAAGAGACTGAAGCAGCAAGGCAAAAAGAAGCCATAGAATTTCTTGTTATTAAGTACAACACATTCCATGTCTCTTTCAGCATCTAAAAGTGGCCCATCCAGCTTCCATCAGAGTAGCCTGACAGCCTGAATTTTTTACCCTGTATTTCCATCTTGCACTGTATACACACATCTCAAAATATCAGAGTTTTGTATGGTGACTGAGGGCATTAAGCCCCACGATATTCAAAATGTGTATCACAGCCCAAGATTTTCATGTATAGGCTTTAATACTATCAGACATCTCTCCTTGGGAATGGCTATGACATATGGAGGCAAATTCATTTTGGAAGAAGCAGTAAAACATTCAGAAAGAAAATGTGTTAAAAACAGAAGGAGGGTGGGCTTTTTTAAACACCACAATTTAAAACCTCTTCTCCAGCCACATTAAAAAAAAAAAAAACACAAAAAAACCCCAGAAGTCACAAGCTTAATTGCCATGGCTCCATTTTACACAGACTGCATTTATATATAATTGTTGTGATTGCTGCCTGATGATGAATTAGGCTTTGCTAAAGCTCTGCTTCTTTATTTTTTTCATATTTTTAAGCCTTGCAGCTGCCTCTGCAAGTCCTCCTCATGCTGACCTGCCTTGCTCTATGCCTGTAGCCCATCAGCCAGAAAAACCCTGATGCTGGGTGAAGTCTCTGCAACACGAAGCAAACAAAGCCCCTGTCCCACAGTGGTTTTATACCTTAAGGTTTTCATCACTAGAATGTTCTGGACTTGCACTCCAGAGGAAATGATGACTTCCAAGGGCTGGAATTGAAATGGTCATTTGTATTTCGAGGGAGAGAAAGCAACTCCAAAAACATCCCCTGACCCCCAAGTGCCAAGAAGAAAGATGAGTTTTGTGAGATGTTCTGTAGCCATCTGGGATGTGGTGCAGCTGATCTCCGTCACAGAGAGGTGCTGATGGAGTACAGGGAGTGCACTGGACACTGTGTAGTCCAATAGGAGATATTCTATCAAATTCAGCATGCATCTGCTAAAGGAGAACACTGCAAACATGACCCTGTTTGGGCTTCATGTATCAGTAGGAAAGATGTATGAAATCAGTGTGTACCCGACTTTGGCATTCAGCATTTTTCAGTAGTACAGCTGTTCTTTCAGATGGGGAAAACAATATTTGGCTTGTAACTACCTCTGTTTCTCCTGCTGCCAGTTTCCCTCTACCAGAACCAACTAGGATCTCTCGTTGTTCCCCACATCTGTATCTTAGAGGTACCACTGACACAAGTCATTAGACTCCTTATGCAAGTGACTCTTCCTCAGCTGTTTTTTAATCTGTCCCTGCATACACACAGTGTGCTAGGATGCATCCCCAGAAAGAGCCATCAGATGCATCTTGAAAGACCATTTAAGTGCATCAAGTCAAAATAAGGACTTGGACAAAATACCACTTATCTGAGCTCCGGAGCATGGTTTGAATATGCATATACCTTGAAAAAATGATACAAGGACTATGGTTTGACATTTCAGCTTGCCAGATGAAGAGTTAGCAAGAACACTTGGTTAGAAACCAAGCTGCATTCTGCAAGTTATTCTTGTGGATGCTGTTCCCTGTTCCATTAAGGATCACTAAGAAGCAGTGGCCATAGCCCACGTTTAGTATGCCTGGCCTATCACAAGAATATAGTGCTGCACTGATGCATTTCAAAGACCTTACAACTTTAAAACAAATTATTGCAGAAATTTAACTAGTCCCCAGTATAGTTGTTCTCTCCTTTTAAGGGACAAAACTTCCACATAGGGTATCCTGGAAGGACAGAAAATAAAGACACAAGCCAACAGATCGCCATTCTGCCTCTCCTCAGAAACATAACACCTATAAAGAATAATTCTCTTCACCACCATGCTGGGGCATTGGCTGGAGATTAATACAGAAATGGAAGTTCCACCCCTCAAATCACCAAAGTCACTCATTTTAGCACTTAAATTTTCCTTGGAAGTTTCCCAAAGGCAGACCAGCCCTGAAAGCCTCATTCCTTTAAGATGTGGCAAGATCACAGCCTGAGACACGATAGCTGTCACCCTCCTTAGGTGACACACACACTACAGCACATGGGAGTGCAGAGGGCAGTTCTCTGAATGTCTTTCCTGTTGGTTCAGCCAGATTTAAAACAAAGGTGATCTTTGACTGCAGATTCCTTCTCCAATCTGAATACCATGAACTTCCAAGTTGTTTCCTACGATGCTTTTTTCATAGGGCTAATGTAGGAAACACTGCACCAACTAATCTTAAAGCAAGGGGAGCTGCAAGGAATGAAATTTTACACGCTCTGGTCAAACCAGGATCTTAACAGGGTTAATGCTCTGTGCTTGACCAGCCTTTAGGGGACTTTTAAAATAAAGTGAGTAAAGAAACCAAAGTTCCAAGTGCAGGACAGGAAACCAGAAAGGGCAGTGTAAACGGAGAAGTTCATGCTCAGAGCAGAAAAAGCTAGGATGAATTTTTTCCACGGGATAAAGTACAGACGTGCCAGCAATGTCATCATAATGCAAAACAAAGCTCTGGAAGTTTATTGCACTGAAAACAAACAAACCAGCAAACACAATGTGCTTTATTTCATAATCTCTGGTATCCTCCTCCTCCAGGGATCAAACCCACATCTGGTATAAGATATAATTTGATTATCACAACTGAGCTACACGAATTTATTGAAATTTTGCATCTGTCCTTTTACGCTCAGGAATGTTTTCAGGGTATGCTACCCAAGACCTGATGCAATCCTCACTGGCACCCACACCTGGATCACCACAGGCTGTATGAATTCAGAGCAACACAGCAAACGACAAAACCATTTTCTCTATCTTCCAGTGTTTGGCCTTTTTAAGAGACTTTCATAGCACAACTCCTCTATTTGGGGTCTGGCAGGAAAACAGCTCTGGGCAGGTGTAAAGGAAGCTTGGACTGGGTCAGGAGAAATATGGCCAAGAAAGGAAATGAGTTCAGTCTGGAAAAGAAATTAGGACAAGGACATAGGGATCAGTAGGCCCAGAAGTGGGGCTGAAGCCGAAAACAAATGGAAGGGGAAACTCAGAAAGGATGCAGCAGAGATGATGGGGGGGTGAAGAGGAAACACACATGTACAGGGACTAATTAGGTGACTGTGGTAATGAAAAGGAAACAAAAAGAATCCAAAACAACATGAGAAAGATGTAAAACTCTTTTTTTTTTTTTTTCCTCTCCAGCATAAGCTGAAAGCTCTTTTTGCAAAGAAAAGGAACAAACTGCATCTGAGCCAGACTATCTGAAATTTCCTGAGCACATGAAATTTTTATAAAATTGTCCTCATTTGGTGCCTCTGGTCTGAGGCATTTCATCTTTGGTGACACAAATGTGAGAATCATTTAAATCACAGATCACTTAAATCACAGAATATTCTGAGCTGGAAGGGACCCACCAGGATCATCAAGTCCAGCTCTTAAGGGAATGGCCCATATAGGGATCAACCCCAAAACCTTGGTGCTGTCAGCACCATGCTCCCACCAGCTGAGCTGAGCTCATCACACAGGATTTAGACTTATAATCTATTGTTAATAAGTACCTCAAACACCAGTTAGATGCTGCTCTCGTGGATGAACTGAAACATTGCTCCCCAAGCACCTAGGGAAAGGCTTGTTTTTAATTTGAAAATAAGCTTCTTCACTGGAGTATTCTTCATGCTTCTGAGTGGTACATTTGACAGTGAAATACCTCCCTGCAAGAACCATTAGAACGTACTAAAAGTGATCACCTCACAAGCTTTTGTTCATAAAAATGAGGAGGCACTGGGGGAAAAAATGACAATTTAAAAAAGAAAAGACCAGAATTTAAATTCAATTCACAGTTTTGTAAAGCGACTCTTAGTTTCTGAAGAGCAAAGATTGTCTCGAGTTTCCAATTTTCATCTCAAAATGAGCTTCAAAATGAAGTTAATACAGTCATCCTCTTGGTTCTGATCAATTGTACCCCGGCTCTGATGGGAGACAGAGGTGTAGGAAAATCTAAAACAGGCAATTACAAAATGCCTGCAAGGCAGCCTGTGGTTTAGAGGGAGATCCTGAAGCAAAATACTCATTGCATTGAAACTCTGCTTTTATATGTATACATATATTTTTAATCCTTGTTATTGTTGCACAGTTAACAAACTGCATAGGGAAGAAGGGGACTGAAAACATAATCTGAAGTTGAAATCGAGAAAGTAATGTTTGAATCTGTGCTTACAGCAAGGAGTTATTTCCAATTCATGATTCTTGCATGCCCTGTTGCCTGGTGTCTCTTTGTCCAGAAGTGGATGAAGCAGGAAAAGAGAATCTGAATGGAAATGAAGTAATATCATTTGTTATGCCATGTCACAAGACAAAAGTTTACCGTGTCAGGAACTCTTGTACTGAGATCATTCCCTTCCCAAATATAAATGTTCTGCCTCAAAATGAGAACAGTTAGGAAAAAACAAAAAAAGACAAACAAAAAATAAAAACAAACAAAAAAACCAACATAATACTACTGAGAGGATCACCGGAATTATTTAAAAAAGAAAAATACTCTATTTTCTCCTCTTCTGAGTTAATAAACTGTTTCTGCAATAAGCAGTAAATAAGCCCACCACAAAGCTGACTTCCAACAAGGAAAATTTCAGCTTGGTGTTTATGTTTGGTATTTGTAGAAGAAATGAAAACCACAAGCACAGAGGCACTTGGCAAGTGCAAGAAGGGTCGGGCCAGCCACCAGCCATCGTTTTCTGCCCTGCCTGGAGCTGCCTCTCAAGGCACAGTTTCTAATTACATCAGTTCACAGCCTCACTGGTGAGAGGGGATGCAACTGCACTGGGGACAAGAGGCTACACACGGTTTTACATACAGCAGATGGATGTGCATTTAATTTTAGTGATTTTGGGATGCAACTATCTATTTGTGATGAGTTCTGCAGCAAAAGCCACGGACAATTTCTAATACAGGTTGTTTTATCAGAATGTCTACCTGATGATTACCTGCCTCCAAAAGGGCTGTTTTATCCAGGTATTCTCCCTGAACAAGGCTGCCATTATTCCCTGAGAGCACTCATAGGAAGTCTGCAGATGATTATCTTGTACACAGAAGTATTTTGACGTTTTATCAGATTAACTGGATATGTCTACTTGAGGTTTGTTGAGTTTTTTTTTTAAATTAGGGCTCTGAGACATAACCATAAATAGGGTAACTTGAGCACCCGGCGGCTCATTTGAGGGTGCAGGGGCTGCAACTTTAAAACAACCTCCCTCTGCTCAGTCCAGTGATGAGCTCTGATAAATAAACCCATTACACAGACATGTAAATAATAATTTTGTCGTTGTCCAGCACCTTCCTCCCTGAAGCAAGAGCAGTACCTGCAGCAGAGCACCTGAGTAACGGTGATGTTCAACCTCCTTTGTCCCAGTGAGGTGGCTGACCTGAGCACAGCACCTTTAGGAACAGCAGAAACATATAGGCAGGCATTCCATCTTTGCAGAGAGCAGAAGGTCCCCAGGGACCCCTCACAAAGCTGATGCAAGCAGCAAGCTGGGAAGGGAGATACAGGCAAAGAGCATCGCCTGGAAAGAGCACCTGGGTGACCTGACAGCACCAAGGTCTGAGGCAGCAGTGGCAGCACAGACCCCAGCACAACCCAGGCTTCTCCCAGGAAAAACTGCAAGTTTCAAGAGAACACTGCAGCCAATTAAAAATAACTTGATGCCAACTACCTCAGAAAACAGGGCGCGCACTGGGCAGATTAAATCCTGCTTGAGTTTTCCATGTGCTGAAGAAAAGAATTTGATGCATCTTCATTGTACATAAATATACGAAAGGCATAAATAGAAGGCTTAGTAAGTGATGGTGCTAAGCAGAAATAGAAAACAGTCTTTGGAAAAAACAACTTTTTGGCCGCAGCTATGCCCACAGATATTTCTGAAACCGGGGGCTGAGAAGCTGCCACAGCAGAGCAGCCTGCAGGGGCTCACCCAGAGGTGGGCAGATGCTTTGGGGAAGGGATGTCAGGCAGATCAAAATCTGCATGTTGGCTGTCACACACAGACCTACCTAAGAGCAAACCACGTGGCTGGGGCTGGCAGAGTCACACACACACACACACATATAGGAACACACAAAAAAAGATGTCAGAGCCGAGCTGCCTGACTGAACGCACACCAACGCAAGGTGGTGGGGCTGCAAAAGCAAACGTGCAGCAGAGCAGAAAGGGGTCCCACAAAAACCCCTGTGAGGCAGCAAGGTAGGCCTCTTGGCAGGTTTTTAGAGGCTGCTTTGGAGGGCAAAACCCCTTTGTGTCAACGCAGAACAATTAGCTGGGAAAGGCTGGCTCGGGGACCAAGAAGGTGACAGCTGCTGTGGCAGCCCAGGGGCTGAAGGCGCAGACACAAAGTGGCCTGGCTGCATCCCTGCAGCTCGCCTCAGGGCTTTCAAGGAGGGTTTTGTCTCTTCAGTGCCTCGTACAGAACACTGACATAAAGCCAATTATTGGATGGGGTCTTTTGTCAGCTTTCCTGTATGCTTTCAGGGAAAGAAAGGCAAGAAAAAAAGACCTAATTATTAAAACTGTACCATTTTCTGCAGCTTTACTTAGCACAGACCGAATGGTTTTGTTTTCGCTTCCCTTGTGTGGCTTCCCTTGTTAGAGAAACCAATTGGAAATCATTAGTGGAAATATTAGCAGGAAAAGCTAATGGGTTTAGTCATTCATATGCATCAGTCGCCGGATATTTCACAAACTGCTACCTGGAGCACTGTTAATGTAATTTCCAATACTTTATTTGATGTTGGCGGCCCCCTCGGATTTGCACAAGATGGTGAACAGCAGCAGCTCCAAGCGCACCGGCTGGTGAGGGCTGGGCCTCCAGCTCTGCCCTCCTGCACAAGCTGCCCTTCCCCTCTCCCACTAAACACTGCCAGAGAGAGGATAGGGATAATCACGTCCACAGGGGAGTGAAAGGCTCACTTTGGGCACACTGATGTCTAATACCATTTCCAAAGCTATTCATCCATCAGGACTAATCAGGGCAAGGAGTGCGCAGCAGGACAGCAGCAGACCAGCAAGCTCAAGGCCAGAGCTTTCTCCAACAGCACCTGGAGACCCACTGGAGCAGCATCCTCCCTCCAAGGTTTGGGCATGTTGTCACAATTTGCACTGCTAACTTAAGCCACACTGGAATACAAAGGATCCCTGGGCAGGAGAGCAAAGTCTGTGCTGGAATCAATGCCAGGAATGCAATCCCAGAGTGGTTTGCTCTGCTTTCCTTCTAGAAGACTGCTGAGAAACAGCACCCTTGCTATGCATACAGATGTTCAGAGAAAGCCTGTCGTAACACCAAAGTGCTGCAGCCTTTCCTAACATGTTTCCTTAATCCCGTGATTAATCTAATCAGATGGGATAAAAGCCAGAAGGACTTCAAATGTGTGCACTCAATGCCCCGTCGCTGTTTATCAGGTCTGGGGATGAGCATCTGTGGAGGCAGTTTGCTTCCTGCTGGTTTCATTTCAATCCTCTGGGAATTACACCTGGATCTTACCTTCAATGAGATGTTCACATGAGAATAAACAGCTTTCCCACAAATAAAAAGAGACAAACATTTTTCCGGGATATATTTTTCAGGGAATTTAAAAGTTAAACCCAAGCAATTAACTCCTGAGAATTTTAATTCCCCTCCCTGACACACCACCCCGTAAAGTGCCTGGTTCCTTCTGAAACCAGGAAGGGATAATTTCTCTGCAATGATAGTGACTGGTCTGCTTTCAGGCACATTATGTAACCCATTGCTTTAAATCATGAGATTTAAAGCGCAATTTTTTGCTATGAAATACAAAATTTATGATGCAGATGTAATTTCCTTTCTTTGTGTGCTGCTTTAAAATGCTACTTGCATGTAAAGAAAATATGTTGCATTTTTCTCTACCTCACTAGAGACTGCCACTCCAGCATGAATTGACTGCTCAATTAAAATTAATTTAGAAGAGCCAAAAATTTTTTTCAGCGAAACAAATGTATATGAAGCACGCTTTTCAAAGAACACTTTTCCTGTTTCATCCTGTGTACTCTGTGCATAATCTGTATTCAAGATGTAGGATATTTTTCTGTGCCTCAGGATGCATTTGAAGTATTTTTAAAGTAATTATGCATTATTATGGGATAGGAAATGGCAGTTTCCTCTCTCAGAGCTGTCTGGAATTCAGGATTGAAACATTACAGTATCTTTAAGTCGCTGCTAGTCTGATCTGAAAGATCATCTGTTTCCCCTCAATAGTACAGGCTCAAATACTACCCCAACAATGTGCTTTTCATTTTCTAAACTCATCACCACTGGCATTTTTTTCCCCAAGCCATCTTCATTGATTTAAGGGGGTAGGTCACTGCCTGCAGCAGCTCATCACTGGTATGTTAAAGGCAAAATTCATTCTCTGATGCACAAGCTATTGAAGGATGTTGCTGCTGCCTGATGGCAAAAATTTTGGAGTGGAGCACTATTCACCAGACTGTAGGCTGAGTGAACAGCCACCCCTTGTCACAGTGAGTCCCACATTCACTGTGTGTCCTAGAGCTGGGCAGAATCAGAGGTGTTACAGTCCCAGATCGGTGAGAGCCAGCTCCCCCATTAGCTGTGCAGTCCAGAGGGCAAGTAAGGAAATAGGGGAATACATTTGCAGCATCATTTTGGGGCTGTGATCTGCGCGGTCTCTATGTGACAGGGCAGACAGGAAGGTTACTTTGCTGTCTGAGCATTTAAATCCTGACTGTTATCCCAATTACATGCATTTTTAAAAGTCCATAGGCTTCTCAGAGGCAATTTCATGGAGAGGGGAAATAAAAGGGGAAAAAAAAGCAGGCTAATAAAATACATTAATTGTGACTATTTTACCAAGCATCACTAATTAATCCACTCAACATCCCCATGGGACAGATCACTGCAATATCCCGTGGGTAATTTGTCAGTACATCTCTGCTTTTCTCCAGTTGTCTGCCCAATTCACAGAAATGATTGAACTTGAGCTTGGACATCCTGCCTCTCCAAAGTGATTATTGATAATTCACCCATACCCATAGAATGATAATGATGTAAGAGACCAAAGAGTTCCACTTCAGGAACATCTCTATTCCTTCAAGTTCACAGCCCTAAAACCCTTCCCTCATTACACTGAGGAGACAAATGGCCTTGGAATTCTGTATTTGAAAGATGCTTTTCAGTTAAAAGCACTGGAGGGCGGAGGTCTTGTGGCATAAGAAATCATTCAAACACAAGAACAAAATCAGACCTTAAAAATATCTTGTTCCATTAAGACAACCCTGACTTCTCTGAGATTTCTCTCATGATTAGGAGCTTGCAGGAGTGAGGTCAAAGTAAGCCTGAGCTGCAATCTAAACCCTGTGCTCACCAGGATTCCTGCATCAGGCCTGCCCTGTGGATCCCAAGCCATGCAGGGCATCGAAGAGAAGAATTGCAGCTCATTTAAACAGTTGCACCAAGCTTGGTAAGTCAGCCAGTGCTATTTTGCCATGGACCAGCAGTGTGGGATTTTACCCAGTTGCTTTAATGTCGACTTTTCCTGGATAAAACTCCACAATATTTGGCAGACACTGATAACAGTGCCCCAGCTAATTAGCTTAAGCAAATGAGCTACAGTTATCTTGATCAAGTATGATTAAAACAGCAGATGCTTTTTATATACGGTTCTGAACACTAAGTAAGCTTTTTAATTTACCATTTATTGATTCAAAACCAATATGCTCACTCTGATCTGGGTGAGACTGGAGATCGGAGTGACATTCAGCATTAGGCTGCCTGTCAGCACTGAGAGGAGCCCAGTTTGCATCTCCCGGGTTCAGGGCACCAGCAGGAACCTGATTTTGCAAAAACTATCACTTTATTTTTGTGCTTCTAGCTCAGTTCCCAGGAGATTTCAGCATGCAGATTGAAGCTTCATTGCAATATCCTTATAATTCCTATTTGGAGAGTTAGTTTGAAGCCCTGAGGATGCCAAAAGAGAGACTGGCCTATTCATCAGCATCCTTTGGTACTGCCCAGCAGATGCATAAGTAATGAATGAGCAGGAGCTCTGCATGGAAACTCTGAGAGGTGGGAGGAATGAGAGGGGGAAACCATTGCACCACAACCTTGCTCAGGAGGAGGATCAATGCTGGAGCTGGAAAGCAGTTTACATTCAAGCATGACCTTCCAACCTTTTGCAGCGCTGGCTACATCAAAGAAAGATGCCGTATCTATGATGATTTACACAAATAACCAAATCCCTGAATTTACTGGAGTTTTTCTCCCTTTCATGTGTTGCCTTTGATGTTGCAGCTTCCCTTATGCAGGTGCAATAACAGCCCCAGTCAAAGGACTGGTGCGAGAGCGCTGCGGTACAGCTGAACGTCCCAGCTCTGATTTGGCTCTGCGGGAAGGCACCACAGGAAGAGCCACATGAAAATCTACCCAGGGCATGGAAAATACTTTTAGACCTACCCAGGAGGCCAGGTAGTTACAATTATCTGCTCCTTGCTCTTTGCTGGAGGTTCATGGGACAGCCGAAAAACACAAGCTTGTGGCTGCAATACAGCTCATAAGAATGTCCCATGCCAATTCTCTTCCCTGCCCATCCAGTTTTACTTTTACCTAATTGCTAATAATCGTCATTAAATGATTTGACAATGCTGAATATTACACATAAAACCAGACCATTACTATATTTCAAAAATTATCACAATCAAGGAAAGCTTCTTCAGCTCAGAGAACTATTGAAAGACAAGACCTGAGCAATAGGAAGCAGCACAGCAGGCAGGGACCTGGTCCAGACACCCTAATGAAAGCTCTAAGAGCTACGTTATTAAGACATTTATATATATTTTATGTTAAATTTCTATCTGCCAGAAGTCCCCCAAGAGTTTGTCTTTGTTCTGGGGGTTTCAGGGACTAGTTGGAATATGCATTATTTATTAGACATGCAAATCATGCATGATAATCTCAATGAGCTAAGTATAATTGTTCCAGACAAACAATAAATTTGTTTAAAAACTGGTCTATTATAGCCATATTTCACCCTGAAGAAAGACATTAAGTTTTCTTATTCTTTATGTAAAATGGAAAGAAGGGTTTAGAACAGTCCGTTCAATGGTTTGGTGGGGGGCTTTTAAGATAATATTAAGAATAATAAATAGCCTGTGACCTATGTTTAAGAACTGATAAAAATGTAAATCTAGGTTTGTTGCAGCAAAAGAAACATCAATGGGCATTACTTGTACTCCTCATCCTAGGAGATGATATTTATTCAATCAAATTAGGATCATTTAGGTGTAAGGAAGTCATCACTTAGAAATATTTCCAAATGCATAAGCAACACCACATACAACTAATAAAAATAACCTACCAGGAGCACACCCCCTGATGTCAGCACACTACTCTACAGGAAGTAGGAAGCAATCAATAACTTTTACATTCCTTTTAACAACTTAGATTTGTCTACATAACATGTTTGGATTATTAAAAAATATATATATATTTACCTGGAATTTTCAATACACCTGCATTTTCAACTTTTTCTGTAGGGCACATGAGTGGTGGTTTTGTTTTACAGAAGCAGTCTCTCCTTAGCATGAGGAGCTCCACAGCTCTCTGGCCACAGCTGATCATGGTCCTCAGCTAATACAGACTACAGGAATCCCCTCAGAATTGCTAATTATCAGTAATGTCCTGCCAAAACTAGAACAGAAAAGCATCTCCATCATTGGATTTTATAGACCCCCACTATTTATGGCAATTTTCTTGCTATAGTGGGATTCTACTCATGACTGATTTTACTCAGTGTACTTCAAAATTTACTGGAAGTTGGCTAATGTTTCATTAATTTCAATTCAAAACCTACACAAAAATAAATCCTGCAAAAGATGCAGTCCCCATAGCTTGGAGACTCAGCCACCTCAGACTGGTGGGCACAGCTTTGGGGTTACATTTCTGGATTTATCAGTACTCCCCTGTGACATTAATGCATAATAGATAGGGATACCTGATGCAGCACCAATTCTGCACCAGCTTCCAGCCAGGTGGTCGGTTGTTTTCTCTTTCCTTTAAATTAATCCCCTTTGTTTACCATTTTACATAACACTCATCTGTAAATTATGTTGTCTGAAGCCCTCTTCATTTTTGCTTTTCTTTTTCCTCAAAAAAGCTTTTATCTTTCTCAAAAGCATTGAAACCAACTGAAAAAAAGGCCCAAAATAAACAAACATTGAAAATCAACTGTCCTTGCCCCTTCCTCCCTGCTTTTAAGTCTTCCCCTTGTTTAAGTCTTCAAGAGCATGAGGTGGCAAATCCAGTCCTAAATGTACTCAGATTTTCAGGAATTAGTGTAAAAATAGGCAAGTAGTTCATGTCACAGTCCAGAAAAACATCAACTCACCGCAGTACACAAAGAGTTTTCCTCCCTACACCTCACTCAGCAAAGCTGCAAAATTTTCCTATGGCTGTTCTTGAACGGAAAACGCACGAGAGAGAAATTGCATGGAGCCATCCTACAAAGTACCAATTGAGTCTGCACTTCTGATTCAACAGGATACCCAACTGCATAGCCCAGTCTCCTTAAATTACTTCTGAGAATATTTAAGACATTCCC
This sequence comes from Edolisoma coerulescens, assembly GCA_013397115.1. Taxonomy (NCBI): domain Eukaryota; kingdom Metazoa; phylum Chordata; class Aves; order Passeriformes; family Campephagidae; genus Edolisoma; species Edolisoma coerulescens. The sequence continues at coordinate 1,480,334 of VWZW01005197.1, read as the reverse complement.
CACAACGTTTTTCCATTCCCTTCAGAGAGGGCTCCCATTTAACTTCTCCTCCCTCTCTACCAGAGCCCCTAATGGCCCTGTTGTTTGCCTGCCCTCCGCACCATCCTCCTCCAACGAGCCTGAGATCCTGCTGGAAGCCATCAGCTGTGGAAATTGCAGCAGGATCAAGTGGGAGCAGGAGGCCACTGTACAACATTGCCTGGCAACGTGCTGCTGGAGCCCCATTCCATCCCCTCCCTGCCCTCCATCCCGGCTCCCGGGCAGAGCTGGCGAGGGAAGCGTGCTATTAGCTAATAGCCACCCAGGCAGCAAAGCACAGAGGGGCTCTTCACCTCCTGGGGAGGGTTTACAGCCCATTAGTGACAACTGCAGGGCAGCAGGCCCTCAGTGCCACCTGCTCCCTTGCAGGAGTGCTTAATACAGGCGTGGGAGGGCTGGGGAGCCGGGGCTCAGGCTCATTCACAGGGGGGAAATGTCACCTCTCCCCATCCCAGAAAGCAGCCAGCAGGAAGAGGGGGTGTCTGCAGCACACGCACCACAGCCTCCAGACACCCACTCACAGTCCCGCTGCTCTTCACAGGGATTTCAGCCCTGGAGCCAGGAGCAACAAAAGCATCCCTAGGTGTTGCTTTTAATCAACAATCACATCAAACCAAGCCGGCATTTTTCAGTAGCTGAAAAATACCTGTTGGCTTAGCAGCTCAGCTCTTTTCCTGGTGTGTTTCCTATGGCTTTCTCTCAAGGTCAAAAAAAAACCCCATCAGCAATATTAGAGATAACCCCATGTCTCCACCAGAGTCCTAAATCAAGTTCAGCTGCTACCCTTTCATATATTTGCTAGTAGCATTAGCAAGATTTTCTCCTGCAAGTTCATTTCTTTTCCTTTTGCTTTGACTATGAACTTGGAGAAAGCATACACGAGATAAAACATATTAGCTTCAGCTTTTGCAAAGTCTTGGAAGCAATTATGGAGCCATGGAAGTGTAACACTAATAAGCTAGACAAGGCCAAAGGGAATGCTCTACTAATAACAAATGTTGAAGGGACTGGGGAAAATAGGCAGGGCTTCAGTAGATTTTATTTGACTACACAATACAAAACTTATCATCAATATTCCCTGTGTAGCACTACGATTCACACTGCAGTGCATATGGTTCACATATTTTAAATTGTAATTTAATTACACTTTTCATGATCATACTGTATTTGAACTCAACAGAATTACTACCATGTTTCTGCAAATACTTTATTGCAGAAATATGGCTTTAACAGCCAAGTCCCTTTTCGTAATTATCTTTTATTTTTATACATCTTTTGCATCATTAGAAAAATACAAATTAAGTACAGAACCCAGGCCTTGGAAATTTATATTTGCAATAAGGCTCAGTTGTATTTCTTTAATTCTATGGGCTGGTTTATTAAAACTGTTTCATGGCTTAACATCATTAAGTCAAGAGACCTTGTAATCAGCAGCAAGACAACAAAGAAGCAATACACCTTTCCTTTGTCAGTGAAATCCTGTATTTAATCTTTTCACATTTTGACTGCAACCTTAAAAATTATTACGTCTGAGAACGATTATGGTGGGTTAAGAGACATGGAAGGGGCCTGCACCACCCTCACCTTTTCCAACACATCTGAATAAAAGCTTGGGGAGTTACATAAATTATCTCTCTCACCCTTCTTCTGCCATCACTATGCCTTTTATCTTCCTTCTTTTCCCTCATATGGAGTCACAGGAGACATTTCTCAAGGATATAAACCAGCCCTCAGTCTCACTAAACACTCATTGCTGTATTGCATAAAATAATATAAAATCCTTCTTCTTCTTCTAGGACTACAACTCACTCCTACAAGAAAAAAGTCGTTTATAATAAGTAGTTTCATATATTCACCATTTTCTCTTGTTTTCTTACTGAAGGAAAATAGACTGACCTTCTCCCTTCCAGCCAGTCCCACAAGCATCACTAGATATTGGCTCTTCCCTGCTAAGAGCTCATCCCCAGACATAAACACTGCCTTTTTAACTCTTTGTCCAAGGTTTATATTGACATAAATTTATCCATTACTCCTCCAATGCCTTGCCTGCAGGACTTATGTCCTTCACCTGGGATGGTGGGCGGAGCCCAGGGGAGTTAACATTGTTAAAATGAGCTTTCAAGGCAGAAAAGGCTTTTAGTTTGGGCTTGGGGTTTTTTGGTTGCTTTTGGAGGGCTTTTGGGGGTGTGGTGTGGGTGAGTTTGTGGGGTTTGGGGGTTTTTGAGTTGTTTGTGGTTTTGTTTTTTTTTCTTGTTAGCGACTACTGAGGAATCCTTCATATAGTGGGGCTATATTGATTCTTAGCATTTGATAGTCTTGTTTCTGAGAAAACTTATCTCTTTTAGTTGCTTATGCTTAATAATGTTCTGGATTCTTAAATACAAGAACAGAAAAAACAACAAACAAAATCAAAGCAGGGCTGTTGTAGAGGGCTTTACTTTGCCTTTGTGGTTGCAGATCAGCATTTTCTATTTCAGCTGCAGCTGAGCTCTGGGGCAGACTGTACCTGCAGGAAAGGGCAGTGAGGACCTGGAGCAGCCCCTGGTACCTGCAGGCAGTCAGTTGGATGCTGTGATCAGAGCATTCTTCATCAGAAACAGGGGTTCCAATCCCTCTCTAAATTTCCTCTAGACCTACAGGCTGATGTGAAGAAGCAGGACATTGGGAGAAAGCTTGAAAAACTTCAGAAGAGTGCTACTCCTCTTGTCAAAGCAGTTCTCATAAAGAGAACACCCTAACAGAAACAGCAGCCCTTTCCCTTGCTCTATTCCCAGGATATCTGGAAAGGAAGCAAATAGGAAAATGATTTTGTATGTTAGTATCTAGGTCCCAGCCCTCAGAGGGGATAATCTGTTCTTCACAGGATTTTTCACTCACATTGCAAGAAATCATCACTAAATAAAACATCTGAAAGCTTGTGGAAGATGATCTGGGAGCCTCATTTTCAAACTGATAAGAGAATATCCTATCGTAAGCTATGGTTGTGCTTCTTCTGTTGCAACAGATATCTGAAAGCAGCACTTATTTTCTAGGTGCCAGTAAGTTCATTGACCTGACCTAAAACCTTTCCAGGATTTTCATTCAGGCCTCTATTATTTAGCTCTAAACCCTTAGTGCAGGTTTACTTTAAAAGAATATTTCTTATCAAAGCACATCAGGTTTAAAAGTTTTCCTGAGCAAAGCAGTATTTTAAAAACACTTTTGCCCATAATTGTTATGTTGCCAGCTTAAAGGGAGGTCAAAACATAAAATACCACGTTTAATTGGTTTGTTTTGGTTTGCCTTTCCTATGCCTTCATTAATGCTGTTGTTTTAACACCACCTTCAGACAGGGGAGTTCTCTCATCTCTGGAGTGGGTTCACTCCTTCACAGTATTGACTTCTTTGTCTCCACAGACTTGTTTTGTTCACTTCTGCTTTTCTAATGTGCTTCCCACTGTTTACACTTTCAAAGGCTGGTGATGACTCAGTTCTCAAGGAGTTAAAAGTCCTGTTTCCTTTTTCCTGCAGCAGTGCACACCAAAGGGTTCCAGGACCGTCGCATACGAGTGGCCATGGAGCTGGTATTTATTTTGTGACAGCTACATAGGAAATAGGAAACTGGAGGTTAAAAGTTAATTTAGGAGTCATAAAGGAGCTGGTTGTACTTCTGGCTGTAGTCACTGTATGAGACACACACTGAAACTGAACAGAATTACAGATCACCACAGAAAAAATAAATACACGAGCAGAGCAACTGCATTTGCCATTGATGGGAAAACAATGAAACATTTATTGTACAAAAGGGCTGTATGCATTAAAGATGTGTAAATACTTCTGCCATAATACTCTGTTCTTAATAGAATATAATATGCCATTATGCAGGTGGAACAATGAACATGTCCCAAAGATAAATGTGCTTGTCTTGGATGCTGAGTCACTTGGACTTCATTCCTGTGCTCACAGCACCCCTGAGGCATATCATGCCTACCTCCACGAACACACATTGTTTTGTTTACCCTAACTTCTCCTATTTGCCCATTACTGAATGTTTTAATGCAGTGACTACAAAATGTCAATACTGTTTGCTGCTGCAAACTTCCATCTTCCCTGCTTGAAAGTCATGGAGAACTCTGTTGCTGTCAAAGACTCCTGTTGATTGAAAGAGTTAAGGACTGTGAGTTTCTAGGGAGCTCTGGGACATGCTGGTTATGAGTGGCATTAACTAAAACTATCTGAAATGGCTCATTTCTATAAATAGTCCATGGAAAACCAGTATAATTGAAAGCCATTCTTGATTTCCATAACTGGATTTAAGCCCCTTGCTGTAGTAGCAGAGTTGTATCCAAAGGGCAGTCGGTGGCCCGGTGCTCACTGATTTCAGCAGGACAGGGGATATATCCTATTATTGGGGCTCATTTATGTGGCTGCTTTGTCTCCTTGGTTTTTTTTTTTTATCAGAAGGCACACCTCACTGTCCTTCTGAGGCTAAGCAAAAAACCCATCCAGTTTGGCATTCCTGAAACCTTTTCTTGAGAATTATGATTTCCAAGGAGCTGATTCTGCTTATCCTTACTGTTGGGCCCCCTTAGTGTTGAAACATTGGGCAACAAAACTGGTGAAGGGTCTGGAGTCTCTGGAATCTCCAGAGGAGTGGCTGAGGGAGCTGGGAGTGTCTAACCTGCAGAAAAGGAGGCTCAGGGGGACCTCATCACTCTCTACAACCACCTGAAAGGAGGTTGTAGCCAAGTGGAGGGCAGCCTCTTCTCCCAGGCAACCAGTGACAGGCCAAGGAAATGGCCTCAAGTTGTGCCAGAGGAGGTTCAGATTGAATACTAGAAAAAATTTGTTCACCAAAAGCCTCGTCAAGTGCTGGAACAGGCTGCCCAGTGAAGCGGTTGATTCACCATCCCTGGAGGCATTTAAAAGACGTGTAGGTGTGGCATTTAGGGACATGGTTTCGTGGTGGCCTTGGCAGTGTTGGGTTAATGGTTGGACTCAATGATCTTCGAGGTCTTTTCCAACCTAAATGATTCTATGATTTTACCTATAGAAACTACTGGGAGTTTTGAGAGTGGGAGGGTTTGAGGAACAGTCATCTGTGTGGGAAACCTTCACTGGCACAGCACAAATCCCTCCAGAAGGATTTCTCGGGCTGTTTCTGAACCCTTCATCTTCAGTTTCCAAAGTCCAGCACGCAGGCCTGACTCAATGCACACATCATCACCATCAACCATTTCTGCACACCTCCCATTTGGTTTGCACACTTCTGTCCCACATTTTCATCTGTTACTTGAGACAAATCCTTCAATTTTCTCATGTAGTTCACTTTGGCATTGCATGATTACTCAGTAGTAGGTTTTGAGGTTGGTTTATCTGAAAGGTGGCAGCTTTCAGACTGCAAATCTGATGCAGGAGGGCAGAGGTAATTACCAGGCAAGCAGCGCTCTTGCTGAGCTGAAATTGAGCTCATGGTCCCTTTTCTTTTTGTCATATCAAATACATCTGTAGCCTCGCCCATTCTTATTTTTTCGTCTCTCATGTAACATATTTATTTTTCTGTGCTATTTGTCCTTTGGGGATAGCAGCCAAGAGATTTCTGTGGGTGGCACAGGAGCAAACCAGAGGAAGTAAACAAAACACAATCCGAATAAACAGTTCAAACACACACAGCACCAAGGGCTGCCTAAAGATAGACAACTGATGGCAGGCCTTTCTGAGGCTTTTCAAATACTCAGAATCTATGAACTGTCTCTCCTGAGCAAACCCACTCAGCAAAGCTACTTAGTGCACAATGATTGGCTCTGTTAACTCCTTGTATTCCTTCTCTTCCCTGTTTTTGCAGTGATGTTTGGATCTGGTGCCAAGCCTGCACACGTGTGTTTCTGACTTTATTAACACAAAAACAGTAAAGCCGCCTGCTCCTGTTCTCCCTGTGCGTTTCTTTTCTTTGCTCCCATCCACTGCATCCCACATCAACCTGCTACCTTTGATCTCTGCATCTGATTACGACTGGCAAAACCAGCAGTGGATACAGAATAAAGAACATCCATCGTGAGGAAGAGGTACCACTTGAAAGCCTAATGCAATGATTCTTTGCACTGCAGCATTAATGTTTTTAGTATGTTTTCTTTCCTTATCTGGTAAATATACTGACACATTCCTCCTCCCTTCCCAGTTTCCTGCTGTTTTCCTGTGTTTTCCAAAGATAAACTGTCTTTTTTGCAAGGAGCCAGGGCATGCTAATTGGTCTTCTCCACTGCTTGGGCTAATTAACTTTTCATTACTGTTTCATTGCTATGAAATAAGTCACGGAATTCAAACTGAATTAAAAAAAATAAACACAGATTATGCAAAACTGCAAATAAATTTATTCTCAGGAAGCCATAATTGTGGCCACAGTTTGACAGGAGTATCATCATGGATTTTGATAGGACTGATATTCAGACATTTGCTTGGTAACAGAATATGGCTGCTCTAGATTTTATTTGGGTTTTTTGGAGCTGGGAGAAGGGAAAAATGCCATTTTCTCAGTTTGCACTATTTAGGATTCTTTCTTGGCAGTGGATTATATATTCTACAACCTCAGTAAAGATCATCGGAGCCGAGACTAAAGAAACCCAGTCGAGTTTTAAAGAGTTTCTGTGTACATAATATGCTTGTGTACCAATTTTACTGCCCTTTTTTCCTTTCAGCCTTTTTGAATTACAGTTTAGGGAACAAAAAAGTTAATAAATGAGAAATAAAACATAGGAAAAAAAATTTAAATTATCATATAGTTTTCTTAATTGAATGTCAAATGAATGATTTTCCCAGCTTGTATTCTAATACACAGTTCTGGTTTCTCGTTACTCGTGAACCCTATTTAGCTATTCTGATATCATCTCTAATTTTTTTTCCATTAAAAAAAAGTCTTCTGGAAACAAAAGAGCGATCACTTGGCACTCAATCATGAAAGCAACAAAGAAAATTTCTTTGACAAGTAACATCTTATAAATTAAAATTTGTGACAGCAGATTTTGTGAATCAGTTAGTCATTGGTGGAGCTACATTTTAATTAAGGTGAAATGATCAGAAAGCGTGCTAGTGCACAAGCCAAACCAATCTTCATCAAACACACAGGCTGTGCCCAATTCCTCTGGGATATAACAGGTGTTTTAAATTCCCAGTGAAAACATAACACTAAGGTTGCCTTTACTGATTGCACATTTGTGTACGGCAGTATAGAGGTGTCTGAAAATTGCTCATCTCCCCCCAGAGAGCACTCCAAAATGTCATTTGCTACCCTCAGCTCATCGGTATTTCATTCCTATTATCCCTGCACCTCAAGCCAGGACCTTGGAGTCGCTGTAGCAGAGCTCAGCACGATCAGTGAACACTTCTCAAGTGTTATTTCATCCTCTGCTGCTGCTGTGTAAGGTCAGCCCTGACTGCCAAACCCGCCTGCGGTCTGGGAGAAGGGAATATTGACTTTCTTTGGCTGCAGCCATGCAGCTTGGAGGATAAACAGAGACCACCACAGTGATTCATGTGGTCTAGGGGAAGGTGTCCCTGCCCATGGTAAAGGGCTTGGAACCAGATGATCTCCAAGGTCCCTTCCAACCCAAACCATTGTGTGATTCTGATTTTTTTTTCCCCAGAGAAGGAAAGCAGACACGAGGTTACCTCCTAGCTCTTCTTTTCCTGCCCCAGAAATTATGCCCCACATCTCTGGGATAACAAATTATTTTCATACAATATCATAGATAGGGAAAGTAAATCCTCACCTGTGAAATTATCAATATCACTGTGTGTTGCCACTGACAACTTCAGCTTGCTCTCTGCCACTGACAATTAATTTAATCTTTAATACAAGGCAACATATCTGCAGAGACACACAATTGTCTTGTACACAAACCTTACAAGGGAATTTTGTGGGATTACTTCCACAAAGAGAAGTTGCTCCCCTCTTTATCCAGTGCTGAGCTTGTGCTGGATTTCAACCCCCCTTGTACTCTTGGTACTCTATTTCTCTGCTGTGTGCATTACAGAATTCCCCTTATTTCATGCATGGATGGCTGTAGAAAGAAGAGATAAAGTTTCAAGTCTCTTTGTTTAACCCATATGAAATAATTAAAACACATTTTTCATCTTAGCATTCCCCTTAGGGCTTAACATATTGTGAGAAACACGTCCTAATCTGAAATGAGCTTCAAGACAAATGGTCCTGGCTTTAGTTTGAAAGTCACCTCTGGAAAGAATGCATTTGTTACCTTATTCATGCCACTCATTTCTTTTTAAATTCTGACACGTTAAGATAAAATTGTCACAAAAAAAGCACTCCTCTTTAAATGCAAAGCTGAACACTTTCATACAGGTATAAAAACCCTTCAGGGCTGGTTTGCTTTAGGCTTTGGCAGCTGTTGAAGGCTCCCTTCATCCAACTTGCTGGCAGAGCTGCAGTCCTCCGGGGCAAGGACAAATTCTTCTCCCCAGCTCCATGTCCCTCTCTTGGCACACACCTGATGCTGAACACAGAGCTCTTACGATCTCACCCAGCTCTCCCACGAGTCACAGCCAGGTTGGGCTTGCCTGAGCTGAGCGAGCTTGCCCAGGGAGCCACTTGAATTGATTTGTCATTTCCATGCTGCCTGGCATTATTGCATTCACCCAGCATTTACAGAGAAAGAGGCTATCAGGAAATAAAACACAACTGGTAATCAGAAATCTCTTTAACACCCTGAAACATGACTAAAGGACAGAGGCTGAGTTTCTAGCACATGGCTATACTTTATCTATATATATATACACATTTTCCATGGCTTATTATTTATTCTCTCAAGCATTTCTCAATGCAAGCCAAAGCATTGGCACTGAGCCCCAAGAAACAAATATATGTTCCCCCAAGTTGGGAAAATCGCGGTGTTTCAACCCAAAGTGTTACAGCTACTTAATGAAGCAGCACATTAATTTTGATGGATGACCACGAAGGCCCGCAGAAGGCAGTTTTTATTTGGGTTATGTTCTCACATCTCCAAGAAATACGGGTTCACAACAAGGTGTTATTTGCTCTTGTAGGATTGAATATGGATGCCCTTCCCAATAAACCCAGGAAAGGCCTGCAGTATCTCTTTCAGCAAGGTAAATGAGAGTCTATTATAGAAAATAGATCTCTCTCTCTCTGACTGACTTCTCCCATGTGCCTGTTTATAAATTCCCCCAGCCAAATCCTTTCATCTGATACATACATATGAGCCCCAGTCATGGAACACTTACACTCAAGGAAATGCATCGAGCTCCCCAGTTCCCACAAAGCCTTATAAGGCTTCCTTACAGTTATGAGTACAGAAAATTACTCTAATGAGAAAACTACTTAAACTTAATTGTCTCATTTAATTGGACTGTTTAAATTGCTAATCATTTTGTAAGTATTACTTTCCAAGTTGTTTTTAGCGGGTAGTTTGCCCTTTTTGCTGTTGCTGGAGGAATTCAGTAATAATTAACTGACCCAGTGTGTAATTATACCACTGAAAATAAGCTATGAGACATTTAATAAAAAGAGACTATTAACAGGATTTGAATTTACGACCTTCAAAATATGAAGCAAACACTTTATCCATGAGGTCACACAAGCCTTCACTACTGTCTGAGAATTTATGGTCAGTAGATTAGCCACAGAGAGGCTTTGCTCATTCTTTGGATCTACTGAGAGCACACTGAGAAACCGATTAAAATAATATTAGGAGAAATATAGCAGTGGAAAAATACTTGAGAAATTTTCCGCCTCTTAAACATCTATACCATAGGCTGTGGAAGAAGGACTTGATGTGGTCAGGCAGCAGATGTGATGGTAAGCACAAATTTTGGGGGTCTGAGGATTTCCCTCCCTATGGGGTTCCTTATAGAGCACCAGCCCATAATGCCCTTTCCTCAGCTGCAATAAATGGTGGTGGTATTTTAATCTGCAAACTCTGCTGATCTTTGAGTCCTTTCTGTACCCAACTTACAGGACACAGTTTGAGATAAGAAAATTACCAATCACCTTGGCTCTCAGACAGCCTGGCAATTTGTGCCATGTTTTTCTTTAGCTTTTGGGACATAATGTATTTTACCGAGTCTCTCACACAGAGCTGCAGCAGCTTTGCTGTATTTCCTGTTAGATCTCTGGCTATGAGAAACACTGCATTACAGATAGAAGCACGACATTTTTAGAAGTTGCAGCTACAGCAGCATCAGTGTAAGTAAAATGAGGCTGTTGTGGTTTCTGGTTGCCAGGAATCCGGGCAGTTTCCTCAGGAGTTATCAGCTGTGTTGTGCTTTAGAGAGTGAAGCAGAGCACATCCTGTGCAAACCCCGCAGGATTTGAGGAAGTATTGCCATGCTTGCTTGTGAAATCACACAGACCTTCCTCCAAACTCATAGATGATGGCTGCTGTCTCTTTAGGACTTCAAATATTTTGATATCTCATGCATTTGAATGATGAGACCATGTACTTACAGATATGTGGTGCAAGAAAATAATCTTGCAGCAGATGCCAAGAAGCTGATAGCTGTGAAAACACTCAAAAGCCAAGGGCTGGTTGAAAGATCCCAGTTCTTTCTGCTGGCCAGAGAGTTTTTGCAGTCCCAGGTTGGGGTCTGATGTTTAGGTAGAAAATTCAGAAAGCAGAGGTGAAGGGGAACACACTGCAATTGGTCATAACCAATTCCAGTGCTTCTCAGGTTTGTTCCCATCCTTCATCCTGTGTACCTAAGCACTTTAAAACTGAGTGTTCCGAAACAAAAGAAAAACAATTTGGACCAGAGGAATGCTTGAATTATTTCTTCCCTATAGACCAAAGAGTGTCATTGAGACAAATAAAGTGGAGAGCCATGTCCCCTAAACTCTTTTGCATCAGTGATGTGCATGGCATGGTGGTGTGGCTGTGAACTGCTGAAGTTTGGGCTGTCTGTACCTCATGGGCACATGGCTCTGCATGCTGTGACCATCATGACTTTTCAGAAAAAAATTTGATTTGTGGGCTAGGATAGAGAACACATATTCACTAACTAGCTTTGATTAACAAGAATAGAGACCATGTAATTACATTTTTACAGTATAGCTGAGTACTAACAGTTCTTGGTTGTTTGCTGATGTACAGGGCAGAAAGCTGATTTTGGGTGCAAACAGATTTGCAAGCTCTGATTTCTAAAACAAGCAAACCCACTTTTCAGCTGTAAGAGGGAGGAATGGTCTGTGTTATCAAATACAGGTCCAATTCAGGCAAGGTTGATGACCTCAGTCAAATATTTATTAAAGGGGAAAGAAGTATTTGTAGTGACTTGTTTATTCTAGCTCTTGCTCACACTGATAGGATTTCCTCCTCGGCGTTATCGTGCCGAAGCCTTCCTTGTAACTAACTCTGTATTTTGGAAATGTTTCCCGTCCAAATCTGACTTTTCCTGCTTTTCTTCACTAGAAAAACAAGCAGCCCATTTCACTGGTGGGTAATGTGGATTTCCCAGACCCCAGAGTGGGGCAGATAATGACGATGCTGATGGTGGTGGTGGTGGTGGGACAGTTCAGAGCACAAGAATGACTTCTCCAGGCAAGGTGCAGCTCATGGCCAATCTACAATCCCAGAGGATGGTTGAAAATTCAGTTTGGTAATGTTTGAACCATCAAGCATGCTGAAGATGAAACAGCTAAATATTTTTATCGGTCTCATTTTTCTCCTGAGCTATACTGTGGAACTAATTGCAAAATTACATCTAATAAAAAAAAAAAAGGCATGTGTTAAAGCTTTATGACGAATACATTATTGCCTGTGTAATATGAAAAGGATGCAATAAAAATTACTTTCAGGTTTGCCAACATTTTCTCCATGCAAGATTTGAAGTAATTTTTAATATACTTGTCACCAGTAAGATAACACTTAATGCTTTTATATTATATTCCCCCCTGGATCTGAAAGTACTGTGCAAATGAGGATATGTGCAATTATTTCTGTAATTATAAGAAGAGATTAAGAAGCAGACAACCTGCAAAACACACCCAGTATGATGATAGAATTTAGTGACAAGCTTGGTAGAGATATTCACTGTTTCTGGCTTTTCAAAACTACAAAAGATCAGATATTTGTAACAATAAGGATAAAAAATGGAATTGAAAGTGTTTTAAAATGATTCTATCTACATAAATTAAACATCACTTTCATTAAAAGACATTGCTTTTGGAGGACAGAATTTCTCACACACTAGCGTATTCTGAGGAGAATTGCTCTTTTTTAAAAATGATTTTAAATAACTTTTAAAGTTTTCCATGAGTATCATATTCTTCTCAGGTACTGAAATGCCATCACAGATCTCATCAGCCTCCTGTTCTTCCAAGTGCAGCACTCTCAGCATGGCACTGTCCTGGTGTGAGCTTTCTGTTTCTTCTGGCCAGTGGTCATCACGGAGCAATGGCAGAAAGAGATCCCTGCTCAAGGAGGAGAAAAAACTTGTTGGGCTCTATATACAGTTTATGTATAGCATGTTTTCACCATATTTCACATTGGAATTGTAATGTCTCTTTCAATAATTGGAAGGTTATCCATTATAAGTTAATGCCAGTAATCTTGTCTTTACCGGTTCCAAAAGTATTAAAACACATTTATAACTAATCTTTATTTAAAATAAAATTAGTATTTTCTTCTTCATGGGTTTCTTCATCCTACGCAGAGTTCAGAGGATAATTCATCTTAATTGTCTTGATAAACACTGTTTTACTCTCTGCTTATCACGAGCAATCCAATTTGTTTATTATTTATTTACTTTATTGGCATAAAAAGCAGTTTGATGAAAATATGCCATGCATGACCTGCGTTCTATCAGGGAATTATTTAAACTAGGTTACTAGAGGGCTGGAAAACTCTAGGCTGCAGGAGCTACAAGATGGAGAACCAAGGCTATTAAATTTCAGGGCCCCTCTCTCTGAACTGAAGTACATTCTGTACAGGCTATACCTTGCGATGAAAACCGAACTTTTCACATGCCACACTATTTTTAAAATGCGTATCAAAACCTATTAAATAACCCCAGCAGACAACAGGAAGATATCAGGCTCTGCAATCAATATTCCCACGCTCCTTCATTCTAGCATTCACACAAATCCCTGTCCTCACCTGACCCATCAGAGGCAAAGTTTCTGCATGCCAAGGTATCCCAAAGTATCCTCAAACAAGAAATGCATGCCAAGTGACCTCTTAGGCTGTAGTCCCCCTCCCTCTCCTGCCCCTGGGGTCCTCACCAGATATCCAGCATTCATCACTCCTGGGCTGGATTCATTTCTCCCACCTAGCTTCACCATCAACAGCTTTCAGGGCAAAAAAGTGACAATTTGTTTTCTTCACGGGCAGCTTACAGGCTCAAGAATATTTATTTTAACACTGTGAAGAAAAAATTTGGAATATTTGTGGCTAGTCAAAATTTTAGACTTGATGCTGGGATTAATTTAGTAATCTGTGAAGGACGTAAACCCTTTGCAAATAAGAATGTAGTGGACAAAAGTAATTTAAATTTTGTAACTTGAAGGTGCAGCTCTCAGTTTTAAGAGAAAAAAAAGAAAAAGAGAAAATGAAGAAGGTTGTTGAGTGCATCACAGAGACCGACCAACATTCACGTGTGTCAAAGTGCTGTTTCCATTGTGCTGGGGTGCTGTGGTTGGAACAGATGCTCCTTCCAGCAATTCACCAGGGAACTGTGGTGCTGTTCTCAGCTGCTCGCCCAGTGCTGGGGACCTGCTGCGGCTCAAAACTGTGGCAGTCTAGGCCAGGGCTGCTCTGGCTTCTCGGCAACATTTTTCCACTTAATCTCAGTGACTTCAGCTTCAATCCTGAGGTATCATTCCCACTTCAACATTGTTTACAGCTAAGAGGGACAGGAGGATTCTGAAGCTGATTTAATCTAAACACACAGAGCTCAAGGCTGTCCAGACCTATAAAGGAAATAAATAAACTCCTTTGAAGATGGGAATTGTAACAAGAACGGTTTTGTTTGGTCTTTATTTAGCTTCAAGGAAATTAAATTCCTGTTGTAGGAGCTAGTTGTGCTGTGTTTGTTCTTAATTAACTAGACAAACTTTGCATGTGCAGTGCAGAAAAGAAAACCCTGGCACAACTCAGGCTCTGTGCCTTATGTAATTTGTTTTGATTTATTTCTAGTAGCATTTGTAAGGTTTGTGTTCGTGAAACAAAGCACCAGAACAACTTTTCTAAAAAATTAATGAAAACAAAAGGCATCTGAAAATATAAATTATCATATGGTTATTTAAACATCCATGCAGCTATGTAAAGGATATGAGAAGTATGAAGTATGAGTAAGTCTAGTGTAAGACAGGGAACAAGCTTAGGGATAAGCCTTTGAATTGAAGATGATGTATCCACAAGAAGGCCAGGAATGGAAATACAGTTTTTTGTTGTCAGTGTTTAAGAAAAAAAAAAGATAAAAGCCACCTTTCCCATGGTCAACTAAACTAGTGCAGGGAATCCCCATCCACATGGGATGATCATTTTTCTCATCATGCCTCTAAAGCAATCCCATCAGCTGAGCATCTCCCTCACTGGACAGACATAGGTAGTCAAAATAACACCTAAATCTTTTGTCTTTTTATTTCAGCATCTATTGACTTAGGAAGAAGCTGAGCAAAACGCTGAGTTTTGCTTTTGTAGCTGGAGCAGTGGAATAGTGTCCGTAATTTTCCTCTACAGGAAGCATGCCCTGCAAGGCAGGTGATCAAAGCAGCTGGCCATCGCTGCCAGCAATAACTGGGAGTTTCTCTGGCAGCAAAGGAATGACTGCACAGGAGACGTGAGGAATGCCAGAGTCACAGGTCAAGCTTTAATGGCTCCCGGAGCCCAGAGTGAGATTCCTGCGATTCCTCCTTCATGATGACTTCGTCTGATAAAAAGAGATGGAGTGGGCATGCCCAGGGACATGCTAGGCAACCTTTTTAATCTTAAAGCTTAAACAGAGGAGGCAGGGTTGGAAATCAATGTGAGTTAATCAGGGAAGGCAAGATATGGCCAATCAGAGCATAAAAAATGCCATACAGAGGATCTGTGAGAGGTCTCGCTTTAGATATATATAACGTGACAAAAATAAATAAATAGCCCCAAACTGTGTTTTGGTTTGAGGTTTTGTTTTGCAATTTTTAGTAATTGCATTACTAGTACAATAATTTCATTATATAAACCCCACTGGTGTTAAAATATACATTATGTTGCAGTCTCTCTTGAATAATAATAACTGACTGATCATTATTTATTTAAATCGTCTTTCCAGGCCATTTTCTTTTGAAGTAGCGAGCCTGAATTTCAAAACAGAGCATTAAACATTAAAATAGAGTCAGGTGGTCAGATCAAAATACAACACTGGGAACAGGTGCAACTCAAAATCCTAGTCCAAGGTGTTTTACACAAAATTTTGTTACAAACTTAAAAGGTAACTATCCACTTATGTGGAGCCAAGGACAGCTTATTAGCCGGGTTAACATTTTACCAAGCTAACCAATTTTTTACTTGTCTAGTCAAAACGCTAGGCTAGTACAACACAGGTGGCCTCTGACTAATAGTGGCGAAACTTTATGTTTTGGACTCCAAATGCTAAGAGATATCCCTAGGAGATATGATTTACAGCTTTCAGTCTTTTAAAACCTTTTTTTTTTTTTTTTTTTACAAATTATGGTTAAGAAAATATTCTGAAAACTTTGGAGTAATTGTATCCTCAGATCCCTGCACCACGGACAGATAAAGGAGTAAGTAAAATGAAAGGTGACATTGGATCTCAAGTTCCCGGCTTATCAGATAGTTGGATACAGACAGATCTTATCGAAGCATTAGTCTCCAAAGAAAATAACTCTTCTTTCTAGTGTGGATCAGGCAGAGAGGCTGAATTAAAAAGGACCTTCTCCATTTCACCACTTAAAATGACACCATAATTTTTAGTGGGTTTGAAGGTTAAAACGAAACAAAAAAATAACTTCATTTAATATCTTTCCCCAAGGATACCATTCCTGAGGAGTATACTTCCTTCCATTACCTTGGGAAAAATGGTCTAAAGCACATAATGAAGCTGTGGGGCTTGGGGTGGTTATTTTATAATAGGTGTTCCTCAGTAAATGATAAACATACTTCTGATAATAAAACTTATTTTTTGCCAAGAAATCTAGTATTCTGCTTGGTTATTCTCCTCTATGATAAAGTTGGATGGTGCTTTCAGGAACCTGGTCTAGTGGAAGGTGTCCCTGCCCAAAATAGGAGGGTCAGAACTATATGTTCTTTAAGGTCTCATCCAACCCAAACCATTTCGATATCTTGGAAAAAGTCTTCAGTACAACACTAAATAAAATCCTGGGTAATACTTTGGATTCTCAAGGAATCTCTAAGTGAGATGCTATATCTCGTGATGTGTGGGACCATGGATGGGTCCATGATGGGCAGCAGTCACTGTGCATGGTCCTTCAGTACTGATAGAAACATGCTGGGAAACAGTGAGGGCACACCTTCAAATGCAGGGTGTCCTTTACAAATCTGGAAGACAAGGAGGCAAGTTATCCAGCTCTGAAATTTTTATAGCACTATGAAACTGAAGAAAATGTATTCCTCTTGCCTATTTATGTATGTAGAACCACAGAAGGCCCTAGGTGGGAAATTGTATTTTAATAGCAAACTTGTGCTGGAATAGATGGGCTGAATATGGCACAATGACTACTTTTATGGAGCAACTGGAACGTTCATACTTCCCAGAAATAAAAATTCTAATGACAAGATGCAGCCACTTAGCCTTGTTTTTCCCAGTTGCCTTGGGGAAGAAGAGTGCTACATGGCAGATGGCAATACTTCAATAAACTTCAATAAAACCGTTTAGAATTCACGGCGCGTCGTACGTTGAGGTAGGTACTGTCAGCAACTCAGAAGTGACAAACTTCACGCATGACTCTAACCCATTTGACAGTATTCAATGGGATCAAAAGCAGCTGGGGTGGAGAGAAAAGTGGGTCTTGTTGTTCTTTATTTAAATACCTGCTTGGTAAAGTCTTACTCATTAGAAATTGTTGGTTTTCAGTGATTTTCAAGTTGACGCTTCAGTGACGGCCAAAAAACCCATAGACAAATCCAGTCAAGCAGCAACAGAACTGCACTTTGAAGACCATTTTCTAACAGATTCTATTGGGTTATGAACACTGCCAACGCCAGTGGAAACAAAAGCAGGGGAAAAAAACATGATTCAGAGCCCAGTGGTTACATGTCTCCCTGCTTATGTGGCCCTTAGATGCCCCTTTTATCTTTTACCAATGGGAGTATTGAGATGCAAAGTATTAAACCAGGACAGAATAAAAATTTGAATAAAAGAAAAAAAAAAAAACCCTTACAGCAAATAAATGGACCCAGTGGGTAATTTTTACAGTGCTCTGAAAGGTTTTAGGAACGTAGGATTAATTTTATGGTTGGTTGTGTGGAAAGTTGATGGAACAGAAACATAGAAGCTTCCCAATACCAACAGGATTGAGGAAACATCCCCCACCCCAAACACGCCGAAAACTAAGGACAGCAACAAGCAGAAGGAAATTGGGATTCAGTCCCAGAAAGAAAAGATCTAAATTTTAGAAGGGGAAAAAAAAAATTGTGCAGAGGGTTTTGACACAGCCAGCTCAGGATGTAAATTTGGCAGCGAGCGTATGCAGAGCACGACATGTGAAGAATGGGAATGACTCAGATGAAATCAAGCTAACTGCAGGGACAACAAAAAGAAACAGGAGTTTTCTCCCAACAATCTGGTCACGTGCAGCCTTCAGGAAGAGAAAAGCTTTTGCTAGTATTACCATGAAGATATCAAAGGCAAGTTTTAATCTTTCAATCGATGACTTGGTATAATTATGGAAACGTGGAATGACAGAATGGGTTGGGTTGGAAGGGACGTTGCAGATCATCTTGTTCAACCCCGGGGCAGGGACACCTTCCACTAGAACAGGTTGCTCAAAGCCCCATCCAGCCTGGCCTGGAATGTTTCTGGGGATGCAGCATTCACTGCTTCTCTTGGGGTAACCTGTGTCAGTGTCTCGCTACCCTCACACAAAAATTTTCTTCCTTGTACTCAGTCTAAATCTGCCCTATTATTCCCTGTGCTCCCTTGAACTGCCACACTCAGTAAATGTGCCTTGTCATTGGTTATTTTTACAAGTTGAAGCAGAAAGCCCTCCATCCTTCCTGCCTTCCACATTGGGCTCTACCAGAGCTGGCTCAGCAGCTGCTCAGGCTGGGAAAGGGTGGAAAAATGTGACCCCTGAAGTGGCATGTGAAATGATAACCCTAAATGCTAAAATCCCTGCTCCCACCTCCTCTGCTGCCGCAATCACAGCCCGTCACCAAACTGCTCAGCAGAGACCAAATCAAACCCCTGGCAGGTCAGCCTAAAGACGATGTGAGCCCTGTGGGGTTTATCCATGGGAGCTCAGATACATGTGTCAGGAGATATGGGAGCAAAGCCAGGGATTTAAGTGGCATGTAGCAATGGGACACGGAAAAAAAAGCCTTTGCAGCCCCTATCAACAACTTTCATCTTCTGCAACTGCTTGGGGAAATAGCTGGCTTCAAAACAAATTAGTAGGGGTTTAGATGGCTGCATTTCAATTAATCTCAGGAGGAAATGGGAGGATGGGAGGAGTGGTCCCCTTCATTAGAATTTAGACCAAAAAAAAAAAAAGAGAGAGAAAGAAAATAAGCTGGGAACTCACTGTATTCTGAGGTTAACAAAGATACAAATGAAATGTAAAGGTTGAGCCCATGAAGATTTGAGTACTATCTAATGTGAAGTGGGCTTTACCTCAGGGTTTGTGCAAAGAGACTGCTGGCAGATGAGGAAAAAAGTTGGTCCCTGCCACAAAAATTTGTAGTGGAAGGAGGGATGGGAGTGTCTGAGATACTCAGTTAAAAATAAAGATAATTTAAATAAATAAACTGAAGCGAATGTACAGAAAGATATGAAAAGTGAGCTGCTAGAGGAAAAAAGAATAGAACTAAATCACAGACATGGTATTTATTTGTGCAGAGCAAAAGCCACATTCCTCAGAAATGCAAATGATATTGCTTTAATTAGACAACTGAAATTAGGCACTGGAGGGGGAGCAGAGCTGCTTCTTTACGATATGTTTTGGATCAATTGATGAAGCTACGCAAGCATCGTGCTTTTATTTTCGGAGAGAATTGGGCATCAGACTACAAAACAAATGAAAGGCAAACTCTACTACAACTCATTACCCTTGCTGGAGAATTTACAGCCAACGTGGTAGCATTTTACAGCAGTACGAAAATATTATTATCCATGGAATTTGTCACAGCAGGAAACCCTTTTAAGTGGTCTGTCTTTCCCCTTGTTTTTTAATTATTGGGTAGCATATGAACTTTGCCATCCTATTAACTGAGTGTCATCTCTTGCTGTAAAGACAAGTGACATTATTTACAATTCGATGTCCTGTTTGAAGGATAGACGCCTCCATGGCTTGAAAAGAATGCATCCAAAGCATTTCCAAACTGCAGATTTATATTAAATAAAGCCCCACAGCTGTGCTGGGACAGCCGGTACTCAGTGGCTGGATGCCATGAGGGGCAAAGACAGGATCTGCCTTCAGACGGATTTCAAACAAAACTAGGGAAGAAATGTGGCTGAAATCAGCTGTTTAAAGCAGAGCTAACACTGAACCAAAGGTCTCCACCTGAATGAGCTGGGAGGACAGGCAGGAGTGGCACCAGCAGGGGCACAGGGCCACAAAAATGGACCTCAGCTCTTGGCCAGATGGACTTTGGTGCTCAACCAGAGCACTGTTCTGGGCCTGCTGATCTTTGAAGACAGCTGTAGTCACGCTGCATGATCTTGCCAGCTAGATTTGCTGTCTTCTAAGGTGTCCCCTCCTTGCTGAAGGCCAAGAGCATTGATGGAGCCATGTGAGAGGCTTTCCAGGCTGCTACCTCTTCCAACCGCTCCAGTTTTGACAGGCACTATGTCCTTTTGTAGGACAGGAAATAATATTCTCATCATAACACTTTCATGTGTTTAGGAAGTTGGTTTTGGCTTTTTTTCTTTTAACATTTGTTGCTTTAAAACTTTTAGTGTAAATCCATTCAAATCTGAGGAGCAGGAGTGATAATAATTGGGTTCCATAGAAGAAGAAACAGGATTGCTAAGAGACACACCTCACAGAGAGAAACTTTTGGAGCTAGTGAGCACCAGCTCTGCACAGTATCACAGAATCACTGAAGGGTTTGCATTGAAAGGAGCCTAAAGATCATCTAAGAGGCATTGAGTTGTTTGATTTCCCTTTAATTCCAGACCAAGAAAAATGAAAGAAAAACTAAAAATCAACTTACAGGCACCTGTGCCAGTTATTTGAAGCCTCATCATCCTTTTGCTTCTACTTGTACTGTCAGAAGCAGCAGCAAAAGTAGCTGTTCCCTGTTATATTTCAGCCATCAAACAGGAAAACCTGAGAGGATGGTGTGTAGGACAAGGAAAGAAGATAAGATTAATGAACCAAGTTAAGGGGGAAAAAAAGCAGAATAAAGCCAAACCGAGAAGGAAAAAAATGATGTGTAATAACCTGACTGTCCTGACAATCAAGTGCAATGAATTTTTTGTCAGTGTGTACTTGTCAGATTGATGCAACCTCCTGCAGGTAAATGAATCTGCTCCAAGCTTCCATACAAGTGGAGAACACAAAGGCAAAGGACAGCTTTCTCACATATAAATCTGTATCAAATCACATATTATAATGCAGTAGAAACACCATCAATTCACCTACATTAAAAAAAGAGACTATTTCCTGAACTTTTGAAGCTAGACAAATGATTGAGTTAAAGGAGAGTTAGATTGGGAATAAAGTGTTTATATTTTCATCTTTTATCTCTGAGCCTTTAAGAACAGTTCTTTGCAGCAACAACCACGTGGTTCTGCATAGCATTTCTGGTCCCTGAGTTTCACAGACTTATAGAATGGTTTGAGTTGGAAGAGATATTAAAGATCATTTGTTTCCAAGCCCCTGTCATGCACAGGGACACCTTCCACTAAACCAGGTTGGTCACATCTCCCCAGGGGAGTTTTTCTCCCATTTTATTTTCTTCTCTTTTTCTCCCCAGCAACAAAGATCTGGAGCCCTCAAAGGGACATGGAGTGCCTGTGCCCTGTGTGATGAGAGGCACCGCAAATTTAGAAAGAGGGGACCTATCTCTCTGTAAGAGGGAGACTTAAGGAGGAGGTCTGGGAAATGGATCCCCCAAGGTGACTCAGCCCACTTCTCTTCTAGGAGAATAACATTCCTGCGGATAAAGATGTGTGGGATTTTCTTTGAGCTAAAAAGGTCAAATTGAAGTAGGAGAGAACAAGGCTGAGATGAAGAGCAGGTGAAAACAAGCCTGTACCAGGCTGACATCATGGAGAGCCACCACACAGCTCACAAGGGTCTCAGACACCATTTAGGACAGCTGGGCATGGAGAAAAGGATCTGTCCCAATGCCTCAGTTCCCAGGGAGATGAAGCAGGTCTATAAGGAATTCTGTCTTTGCTCAAATCTCTCTCCCTCCTCCTCCTCCTTCTCCACCAGGTGCAACAGGGCAACTGGGGTAGAAATTGCCTGTAAGAGGAAAACAGTGGCAGGAGATCCAAGCATGCTGTATTTGCAGCCTAATTATCATGCACGTCAAGGGACAATAAATATATGGAGGTTCCCAAAGTCCTCGTGAACTTTGTAGTGGCAATGGGCTGATTTGAACAGCCACGTGTAAACATCCCAAAGCTGTGTAGAAGCTGCACATCCTCGTTATTCTCTAGGAAACAAAAACCACAAACTTTCCCAGGCAGTTCTAACTGCCCATAGCAGTCTTTGGTGACAGACCTCAAAATACCTCTGTGAGGATAAGCACTTTTGCTTCTGTTTACATGGAGAAAGCAGGGCACACAGGGACACAATGACTCCCTCAGGTCTCTGGGAGAAACGTTGCCAGAAATGAGAGTATAAGGTAGTTCTCATCATTCCAGAGCTCTGCCTTCTGATTCTTGTCTCTCCGTATTAAGATCTGAGGTCAGGCACAACTTTATTATGCCAACATTTTTTTCCTTCTTGGAGGAAACTCAGATCGAGATTATGGATTGGGGTCAGGAGCTTTAGCGCAGAAATAATTTCTACCTGTGTGTGAAAGGCACCGTTGTGAAACACTTCACAGTCAATGCACATGTTCTGTCCCTGGTATCAGTGTCCTCAAGTGAGGGACTGAATGATCAAGCAGCACCTTGGCATCATTCCACGGCCACGTAGCACAGCCACCTTCCTTCTGTTCCTACAGGCTGTGCCTGGAATGGGAATAGAACCATCACAGAACCACAGATTGGTTTGAAAGAACGTTCAAGATCATCCAGTTCTAATCCCTTGCCATGGTCAGGATCACCTTCCACCAGACCAGGTTGCTCAGAGCCCCATCCAACCTGGCCTTGGACACTTCCAGGGATGGGGCATCCACAGTTTGTCTGGGCAAACTGTTCCAGTGTGCCTCACCACCCTCACAGTAAAGAATTTCCTCCTAATAGCTAATCTAAATCTATCCTCCTTCATCTTAAATGTTTTGATATGGGTTTCAAATAGGATTGCAAAGGTGGAAGCAAAAAGCAATGCCTTCAGAGACCAGATGATTGAGGCTTTGAAAAACCATATCTTGCCTTCCTCAGAAGTGGCGTATGGGGCTTGTTGATTTTGGTTTGCTCTGTTTTGGCTTGTATGAGTTCCTGAAACAACATCATAATTTTTGTGGGAGAAGTGCAATTACTCAAAAAAAGAAGTAATTTTATGACATTTCTGTACTTTGCTCCAAGCCCTACTTGCCAGCTGCCCACCTCAATCAGCCCCTTGCAAGAACTAGGTCTTCCAGGACTATCTCAGCCTTAATTTTTCCCAACATTTCCTTCTTTGACACAGCTTTTCCTTGCCCTAGCTGTCTGTAGTTTGGACAGCAGTTTGTCCCCTACCACCACCTTACAGTTCAGCTTTCATGTGCTTATGTCTGCAAATTTTTACCATTTCCCTGGAAAATCTTTGCTGTTCCGCTTTCCAACCTCCTCCACCTCCAAGTAATACTTGACAGCAAATGAAAGCAAATTAACTAATTTGTCACAATCTGCATAATTCTGTTGCTTGTCCACCATGTATGGACAAGTTGCACAGAACGAATTCCAGATTGAATGTCTCAAGAGAGTGAAGTGAGTGAGTTGAGGACACCTGGAATGTAAAACACACCATATTCCTGTAGATGCAGAATAGAAGCTTCAGTAGCTCTAGGAAAAAGGGGTTTGTTCTTTTCAGGGTAATGTGTAACTCTGGCTGGCATTTTACTCCAGGTCTTTACCAAGATCAGTGTTTGCAGTTCCATTTATGTGATATTTTCCAGGTCATTTTTTTATTCTGCCTCTCCGCACCAAATTTTTTCATCTGTTTACTTGAGCTTAAAAAAATCCTCAGCTCATACAATATTCTGAAAAAGTCACCTAAGCCAACGTGCTGCTACAAGAACCTGCCTTTCATGGCTGTCTTGCTTAAGGTTATGCAGTTGTAGTCCTTAAATGCACTGAGACAAGTGGAAAATAGCTTCTTTTCAAGGTGTGAGGTGCTCTTCTCAAAGGCAGGGCTCACCTTTCAGGTGCTTGGCACTTCTCAGTACTGGAGCTCTGCAGATATGAGCTCTGATTAAAAAGTTTCTTGTGTTCGGATACATTATCATTTAGTAGCCAATGTCACAGAGAAATATGGTATTTTCTTCATCTTATAATGTTTTGACTTGAAGAAGAGAAAAGAAAAATTGATTTACAGGCACTCTCTTCCCCTGGGTAGCTGATTAGAAGAGAAAGGATCCAGCAGTAGGGGTACAGCAATGCCTTTGAAAGCTCAGGAGTACAAAACCAATGAACTGTGGTGATAAGGGCTATCCAGAAGGTCAGTCTCTCCCAGATCAATACAAAATGCAAGCAGACATCACCAATGCACAGCAGAGAAAGTGCCATAGGTACTGCTAGAAAATTATAAGGGGTTTTGTTTCCTAGGAAATCTCAATTCCATTAAAATCAATTTACAGCCTAGTTTATCTATTGGATGTGTGCAGACTTCCCTGCCAATACAATGGGTATCTCCTGGGACGTTGCCTTCTATATGTTGTTTCCTCAGCTGTAAAACCGAGGCTGCTCCAAATGGGAGAGTCACAATACAATGGATGGTAATTACACAGCGCTGGAGGATACTCAGCAAGCAGGCTTTCTTCTGAGGGGCATTTAGTTATTGTTTGGTAGAAATCCTGTTTAGCATTCCACAATATTTATGCAGACCTGACTTCCTTTCATCCTATCAACTACATTTAAAGCCAGAAGCTTGAGTTTTATCTTGAATTGGAAAGATTCTATTTTGTTATAACTCAGGTCCCTTCTTGAACCACATACCAAGTTGGGTTGATTTTTGTTGGGTTTTTTAGTTTGCCTTTTTTTTTCTTTTAATTACATCAGGAGAAAAAGAGGCTTTGGAAAGGAACAGAAACTGCTGTCAGTGTTCTCCTGTGACAGCTCCCCAACGGCCCAGCAATTCTGTATTTACTTTATTATGGAGTCATTAGTGGGCTGTAAATCTCACTGATGAGCCAGCAACCTTTCTGTGGGCAACTCGCTTACCTTCAGAGTCCCATAAATTCTCAAAAAATAAGGCAGTCTCAAGGATGGTTGGGAAAATACCATTCCTAACTGAGACTTCCTGTTAAAATAAACTGGATGTACGAATTGAGAGTTGGCTTATTAGATTTGCATCCTGCAACGAGCCAGGAAGGGCTGGAGATGTTTTAGGTGATGGGAGCCAGGGGGGAATTCAGAGGGAAATGGGAGGCAGGAGACATCCTGAAATGGGCATGAGAGAAGGGGTGTTGGTAGATAAAGGGACAGAAAACTGCGGGTGGGATAAGATGATGGGTTTTAATACATAGATGGCAAAGAGGAAAAGGTTTATCATGGATGAAGCACAAACTAATGGTCTCAGCAAGGTTACAGCAAGGAAGACCTCTTTTAGCCACTTGAAAGGCACCTAACAGAAGATAATAATGCTCTAAACCAGATTTTTTGGGAGAGGATTCCGAGCCTTTATAAAGAAGCCAGAATGTCACCTGTCAGGACTGCCCCAGGTATGGCAGATTTCTGCCTTGGGTCAGGGAAAAGGATGGCCCTTTTTGTCACTTTCTACCCCTGTGAGCCCTAGCTCAGCTCCAGGTCATGCCTCCAATTAGTCTGGCCCTTCCAGGCTCCATCACAATTGATTGTAACTCTGCTTTCTTCCCTTTTCAAACAATTTGCCTCTGTTAAAAACACGGTCAATATTTCTGCTATATCAAAAGTACTGTGATGAAATAAACAATGATTTTATTCCCAAGATATTCATGCTGTTCACGTCTCACAACTGTAATTCCAGGAAACTAGAAAAGAATGTTGATATCACTGCTTGCTTTTTTGTTGTTGTTGCTGTTGGGTTTTTTTTTAAATTAAATTGGAGCATTTCTCCCTTACAAACACCTCACACAGATTGTTTTCAGGATGTTTCTGACATGGTTGGTACAATTTGGGCTTGTTTTCCTATCACAGTCATATATTAAAGTCCAAACAAATACTATTTCCTTCACGTCCTCCTAGCATCGTTGTGCAACAGTGTCATCCACAATTTTAATGATGACATCTCATTTCAGGAGGGCGTGAGTTGAATCCCAATGCATAAATTCATGAAGTTTAACCTCTCCATGACCCCATTTCCACTGTGTTTTTTTTTTTCTCATCCTACCCCAGCTCATTAGCTGTCCTGACAAAAGCAGCTGAGATGAGATGTGAGTCTCATAGCTGTGCTTAAAACAAAAAGAAACAGTGGGAGGAAGGAGAAAGGTGGAGAGAAGCATCGTGCTAGGTCTGGAAATAATCTGCTGTGTATTTGCAAGCAAGCTAATTTTTCCTCAATATGACATGGTTCCTAGCCAGACCATGGATCTTGGACTAGAAACTACCCTGCCATTATAATTATGTTCAACCCTAACTAATTTCTTTCTAATGTACTGTGAGTGGCACCCAGCTCATTGAGATGCAGACTCTGTTCCAAGGACATCCTGTGGCTATCAAAAAAACCCTCTGTCTCACACTCAATTTCGGCAGTGTTTTCACTGTCAACTGTCACCATTAACACAATGTTTAGGTTCCCTTTAAAATAAATCTGCCCATTTTGTCGCCCTCTTATTGCTCTGCCAAAAGCCTTGAATCATTTTAACACAGTGCCAGTTTGGGGCCCAAGTTGCTGTTGAAGTTTGTCTTTGGGCATCTACTTTGTTTGTGCACTTACCCCTTAATAAGACTACTTAGAAACCAAAAAGCATGTTCCTGAAAGCATTTATCTCAAAGCATCAGCTTATGAATCAAGAGAGTATAAATTTTAACATAGATTTTGTAAGTGCCCAGTGAGACTCATTGACATGTCCCAACCTCATACAGCGTGGAATCCACTGAGTGAAGAATTTTTTTACTGTTTTTATGGCTTTCTTACCATGTTGTTATCTATATCTTCAGCATTAAAAACCAGGAATTTCAGCAGGTGAAAAATGGGAATTTCCCCCTTGATTTATTTTTTCCTTTCTGGCAGAGTGGCAGGGTCAATTTTAGGGACAGTTATTTAAATAATGTGCTAAAAGTCTGTTTTATCTGTCGTTTGTTAGCACACTTAAGTAAACAGAGCTTCTGTGAAATTGCTTTGTATCTCAGGTATTAAGTGTCTTATAACCTATCCCCATTTCAGTTTCCTGAAATACCTATGAACTACTTTTACTGAATCCAATTGATTCCAATCATAATTCCATTTATGACCTTCAACTTACAATGAAAAGGAATGCAGCTGACTCCCCGAGTACCACCATCATTGGTAGTGTCTTCAGCTTTATTTAAATACCTCAATCTGGGGACAAATAGCAGCAATTTTCTCCCGTTGTTCTACACTAGGAGAAAGACATTAGAAGAGCACAAGGGAAAACAGGAGTCTGTTGATGTTAGCTGAATTTATAGTGAATTGTTACTGGATGAAATCTGTTTAGAGCAAACATATCCTGTTTACTGTAGGATTTTATGGGAAGCTCTCAAATTTGCATGCTGATTATATGAAATGTAGGAAGTCCCTCCCAGCCGTACAATGGGAAAAGAGAATTGTTACAATGTGAAATCTTCTGGAGCGCTGTGTGGTTTGCTCTGGAGGATGCAGCAAGGGACACAGCTGTTTACAGTAGGAGAGCAATCCCCACGACTAGGAATAAACCTGTCCAACCTGTGCAAAGGTTTCATGGTTATGGGAAGTTTCCAGATCTGTATTTCATAGATACAGAGTCACATAAAGATTATTCTTGTCTGACATTTCTGGGCTGTTTGTCTTAGAGCCAGCACAACCTGAGTTTGATCAATAAACACAGCAGAGTGGTAGAGCACATTTATCTCCTGTTCACCCTACGGTGAGCACTTCACCTGGCACTCTACCTCAGGCTGTTTCAGGCAGCACAGCAGGGCAGTCAGGTTCTCCACCAGCCCTCTAAAACTCCTTGATGAGCCATGTGCCCAAAGATTTTCCAATAAGACCACAGCAGACTCATTAGCAGGAAAAAAAAATGACATCTTGGGAGAATTTTTTTTACTGGTAGGTTCCATGTCCAGACCATAATCATAAAACTGTTGAAGAGTTTAGGCTGGAAAAGATATCTAAGGCTACCAAGCCCAACCACTAACACAGCACTGCCAAGCCTACCACTAAACCATGCCCCCAAGTGCCACATCTACATGTCTTTTAAATATCTCCAGGGATGGTGACTCCACCACTGCCCCGGGGAGTCTGATACCATGCTTGAGAACCCTTCCAATGAAGACTTTTTTCTTAATGTCCAATGATACCCACAAAGCAAATATTTCATTGAAAAATAAGTTGGAATCTCCCCCGAAACAAGGCACTGGCTGTGTGGGCTGAGATCTGGTTTGGTTACCTGGTTTGGCACCTTCTTAGGCAAAAAGTCACTATTTCCTCCAAGTGGACACCAATGGCAAAGGATTCTCTGAAGGTCCCGGTGTAAGGAGCAAATGGGGGTTTTTTCCTATTAACTGACCCAAAATGATCTAAGATTAAGCCAGAGAGACCTGGTAAATGGGACAATAGAGGGAATCAAACAGGAAAATCAAGGAGAAAAGAAGAGCGAGTGGAAAAGGTACAGGGGAGGGGGAAATGATGTATGGGTGTGGAGGTAGGCAACACACAGGAAGGATATGGGAACAACAGTTACCTCAGATGCTTAACTCCTAAATACACTGTCCCTTCCGGATAAGTTGGACATCAGTGGGGGTAATGGCTAGGTTAAACAGCAAAATACAACCCTCATCTAAAAAGAGGGGGGGAAAAAACCCGGAAAAAATGAATGTGGGACACTAGGGAGCCTTTAAAATTTCTCTACAAAGCAAAAATGTTGCTCTTTATACCCTAACTCCCCAGTAACCATGTACACTTATTCTGCCGTTTACCAGCACCTTGAGGATGATCTTTTCTTCTGTACTGATCCTGAAACTTCTGTCGACACTCTGTTGTCATTTAACTGGTGAAGTGCCTTTAATTCTGCTGCTAAGAACAAACACTGATATATTTGGCTCCTGTACCAGTGTCATAGGTGATGTCCTTCAGGTACCAAGGAGCTTTACAGCTCATCCTCTAGAGGTGTCACTGTGTGAACTGTAAGCCAGTGTCAGGCACGGGTGTCCCTCTGTGACTGATATAACTGGTACTATAAAAGCCAGATACCCAAAGGTGTCCAGTTCCAAGCACCCACAGAGGCAGAATACTGATAGAAAAGTAGCAGATAATCATAAGTGTCCTTTTTCAGAGATTGAGAGGTGTTAAATACTTTAAAGAGTGAGACCAGAGAAAGTAACAACTCAGAAGACCCGAAGACCCCCATCAGTCAAAGGATTAAGTGGTGACTTAACAAAGCGGTGCTTTGACAAAGAACTGAACCCAAATAGCAAGTCTATATTTAGGCACTGTGGAATGCTTTGCTGATCCCCTTTTTTCTGTTAAATTGACCTTATTGCCCACAGAGGCTGAGAAGTCAACTCATTACCACTGTTGTGCTCTGTTCCCCCACTCAGTTTGCAGCCGCAACATTCATGGCAGACAACATCGAGCCCAGTGAAAGGAGCTGCAATTCCCAAACCTCTCCTTCGTGCCATCAGCAGCGTTCAGCAGACACAGGCTCAAAGGAACGTGAGAACAAACCTCGTTCCCCAAGGATGTAGGTCAGTCTGAAGGGCTGCTGTATAACTACAGGCGCAATTTTCCCAGATAAATTATGGCTCACAGTGTCAGACATAGACTCTAATTGAGTAAAATGTACTGATCCTCTTACTCAACGGGGCTTTGTTTTCAATTAGGACATGGTTCCCCTTGGCCTTGAATTTTTCAGGGATGATTTCTGGATGAGAATGAGAAATGCTGGGGACTGAGAAGGCAAAGGGCAAAGGAAGCCCAAGGACACTCATTAATGCTGGTCTCTGCTGACCTCAACTCTCAGTGTGGATGTCGACACATAACTGTCCCTCCCTGTTAAGATATTACCAGATAACCTTAATTACAGTTTTCGCTACATGTGGCTGTCACAGTGCTCCACAAACTGCTTGGTAAATCTGAGAATATTTACATATTTTATTTCAGTATGAGAAAGGACTATGATGACCACAGAAGGTGCCCAGTTACATAACACGGGCCATCTGCTTTCATCCCATAATTTCTGCAACAAGCCCTTTTCCTTAAAAGTGGGTTTGTCTATAAAAGTAAACACTAAGAATGGAGAAACCTTCATAGATATTTAGGCAATCTTCAAAAATCAGAATTTTTCTTGTTCCTTTTGCAGTAAGGTAGAGACCATACTTTAAGTCTTTCATTGACCCCCTGGCTGCTCTTTTTTTCCTTTGAAACTGAGCTTTGCATTTCTGTTGCCCTATTAGTTTTAGCCCTCTGCTCACACTAGGAGATTTTAGTTAATTTTTACTATTAGTAGTCAACTGTATAATGTAATATGTACAATTCTAGATATTATGGAAACTGGGAAATGAATTTGCACCTGCTTCCAGCATATAGCACCATTCCAGCAGCAGCAGCGGCAGCAACCTGAGCTGATGAGACTCGGTGAATAATGTCTCTTCTCTGACTTGCTCTAATAATGATCATAAAAAGAAAAGACATACAATGTTTCACGGGCACTGAATGGCACATACGTCTTATACCAATACAGAATGAAATGGTATTTCCTCTTGTTGCAAGCAATATTCTGTGTCTTTCCCATTGTTGGCATTTTTGAATGTTCCATAACCAACAAATGACAGGAGAACATTGCACAGGTATCATATTAAAGTAGAAATGTAATTATGTGGCCTGATTGAAAAAGACAGTTATTGTTAGAATTAAGGGTTTCATTTCTTTGTAAGCAAAAAAACCCAAGCCCACAGCGTGGATCCAGACATTGGGCTCTCCCAATTTGTGCCACTGTTTCTGCGTGTGGGATTTGTAGCAGAACATCCACAGACACTGCAATGGGAATGACAGTGTCTGAAATGAGACTTGGAAACATATTGATTCAACTCACTGATGACAATGGTTGATGGTAGGAGCTTTGCTCCTGACTGAAATAACATTATATTAGACAAATAGCAGTAGGAATGGGAAATAGGTTTTGGGTATAAACTCATTCACCAGTATGTAGATCATATAAAAATTAATAGCATGGAACCTATCACTTTGTAAAACATTAAGATCTTTAGAACATAAAAAATGATGAGGAAAATTTACATTTCTTCCCTCTGAAAACTCACATTTTGAATCTTGCTACTTTTCTGACAAGTCTTCCTAGTGCCAAGGGAAGTGGATGCTGAAAACCCAGTTTAACCCTGGAAAGGTAAACAAAGTCTAGCATGAAACATGCAAACAATTTTCCCCCTCTGTAAATATTTCATTATTTATGCCCCATCAGAGAGGGCAGGAGAGACAGAGAGGACTTTTTCTAAGGGAATGAAGGGATAGGACATGGGGGAATGGCTTCAAACCGAGGGTAGGTTTAGATTAGATATTAAGAAGAAAATCTTGACTCTGAGGGTGGTAAGGCACTGGCACAGGTTGCCCAGAGAAGCTGTGGATGCCCCATCCCTGGCAGTGTTCAAGGCCAGGCTGGATGGGACTTTGAGCAGCCTGGTCTAGTGAAGGTCTTTAAGGTCCCTCCCCAAACCATTCCATGATGTGATGTTTTCCTCACAGAGAAAAGTCTTTGGAATCACCAGTAGGAGAAAGATGTTTGTGGCACTAAACTGTGGTCAAAACCAAGCTAGAAGTGACAATATGAGTTAGGGAACTTGCAGGCTGCCTCATACTTTGGGATCTGTTTGTGTTTCTTTGGGGATATCTGAGACTTGGTCAAGACCTTTGGAAGAAGGAGATTGCTGGATAGAAACCTCTGGTTTTTGGGGGCATTTTTCTATTTGGAGTGGGCAAACTGGAGCTTGGAGAGGAGGGTATGAATTATTCAATGACAGAGTTTTGCTGCAGGAAGAAGTGAATTGTAAATACACTTACATGTGTATTTGCTGTGATGGTTCCTTTTTGCTGCATCAATTGAGAGACGATTTTAACCTTGAATTTTTATTTCAGGACATAAACATTTAATGACAGAGAAATATTATCTCCATAATTTATGCTTTTGGGAAATGATACACAATTCTGTGAATATTAAACAAGAGTTTATATATAGCATTTAGGGAAAGATATACACAGTATGTTGAGCCAAAATTGTGTCAAAAATATTCCAGTGAACATATGTCACACATTTATGCATTTGTAGGATATTTTATACTGACAGATCAGCAGCTGCTTTACTTTGTTTCAGGGATCTCTGCCCAAGTGCTTTGTTTCATTCCTAAATTTAGTGGCACTGAAAATTTGTCCTGGTGATACTAAATTCTCTAATTCAGATTGATTTCCTTAGAAAAGGAGAAGTCAAGGAAATTCTCTACAGCCACAGTGCATTAATTCCTTTCTCTGGGAAAGAAGATTCAGTGAAATCAAAAACTAGATGTGCATGTAAGAATTTGTAACTATATACTTATTATAACTCAGTTTGCTGGCAACCAAACAATTTTGGATTTAAAATAGTTTCTTATAAACAGACCTTGTAAAGTTAAAATAATTTCAACCAAAACATAAAAATATTGCATGGACCAATCCAGATGAGGATATTTTAATATGGTGACAAGTTCTAGCCCTAACGCCCTTTAGTTTTGGGGGATTGCTAAGGACTGTTTTCTGTACCTACACTCCAAAAAAATCATTCTAACATAGCTGGGTCTACACAGCCATGCTAGCAAAACCTCCTGATTGTATTTGTAGTTAGGTTATTACAGCTACGCTCTTCCCACGGCAGCCTGTACTGCTATGTAGGTGGAAGTGGGATTGAATTAAAATGATATATGTGTAGAGTGAGAGTATAACTCCATCTAGGCTGGGCTCTTCAGCATGTGTGACTAAATCACAGGCCACAGCTTTGCATGCCCGTAATGGATATAGATTTGATGGCAGAGGTTTATACAGTGGCCCTGGCTTAAGTGCGGTCGGCATTGATAGCTCTAATACAGCTCTTTAATTACAAATGAGGACTCATCGCTGGTGGCAGCATTTCCTGTGGATCTTTGCAGCCAGGGCATGGACAGAAATTTTGGCTGTGCGATGCTTGGCAGTGCCCTGGCCAACAAGCCTTACAATCATGGCAAAGCTAGTTTCTAGGTGGCCCAAAGGCTGACAAAGCAGCGGGTAATGAAGAGGTGGTGTCTGTCCCTCTGGTGACATCTGGACTGCTGCACAGAGCAGGTGCAGATGGTAGATTTTGGACGCAGACGGCAGATTTTGGGTGCAGCCAGAACGATGCAGTGCTGGGGTTTGCAATGAGGATACAGCAAAGTGTTATCTCCAGGGAGATTTCTTCTGCTCTGGAAGATGTCACCTTGCTTTACCTCCAGCCAGATCATTCATCTCAAAACACCCAGTGGCATTGCCCACCCCCACTTCCCAAAACTTGGATAGATGTGTGGCTCATACTTGCCATTTACACAAGTTAGGCTGGCTCCTTCCCAATATGTCATATTTACCCCTCACTGTACTCCTTCTGTTTATAATGATCCTTTCACTAGTTTTCACCTTGTTCTTATGACCAGTTTTGACATTTTAAAAGGAAGGAATATTGTTTCTCATATTATGGCCTTTTTACCCCATCCCTTCTCGCTATCTCTTGCACAAAATGCAGAGATCTAGTCCCTGTCCATGACAGGGGGATTGGAACCCTTTAAGGTCCCTTCCAACTCAAACCATTCTGTGATTCTTTGATTCTCTTCTGGCATAAAGTTCTTGATAGCACTGCTTATCCTATTGTCAGATCACCTTCTCTAGTTGCCCATGGGAGATCTCAGATTCTCTGCTTTGACCTTCACAGGGACACGAAGAGCAGTTTTGGTGAGTTGTGGAGACCTTGCTGAGCTCTCTCCTTCCTGATGGACCTCCCCTCCATGGAAAATGTGGAAAAGGTGCCCAGTGGCATAGAGGGGAGAAGGGATCAGAGATTTCCACTCAGGGAAGGTCTTCTCTGGTGATCAGTAAACACTGGGCAAATGAGACAAGCTGAGAACAGGAAGAATAACCCAAAGCTCTTTAGAAATGCCCATTGACAGAGGTAAGAGGCTTTACTTTCTGTGTCCCTTCTGTTTTAGTGTGATTTCGAGGGGATTTACTCAACCAGAAATTCTCTGGACCTCTGTGCTGCTCCCTGCTTCCCAACCTGGATGTTCTCACTGGAATGGAGACCATATGCCATCATCCTAAAAGCCAGGAAGGAATAAATCAGGATGATGATGGCAGTGTTTGCACATACCAGGACAAGTTGATTTAATGCTATCTTGTTTCCTTCTAACTTGCATTTTATTCCAAGCTTGTTTAGTGTGAAGAGAATATGAAACTGTTCCAGAATCATCCAAAATGGAAATCGTGACAGATGGCAATAAAAAAAAACATCCATAATGGGTCTCATTTTGTTTTATACTCTTAGGGCAAGGTTATTGCTACAGTTATGGTCTTAAACTCTGTTTTATTTTTATAGCTATGATAGTAGTTAACGTTGCCTTTGCCTAGCCAGCTGCCTCTACTGAATAAACGTCTCTAACAGCTTTGTGTAGCCAATTGGGGGAGCAAATAGTGTGGGAACTGCTCCAAAGGGCTGGTTTAAAATCCAAAAGGGAAATAAATGGGAGCTCTTACAATACCAGGGAAAAACACCTGCAGAAAAAGGGGCAGAGAGGACGAAACCCAGCTTGAAAAAGCAGATCAAGCCAATGGATTTATGCCTCAGCGCTGGAGGGGCAGGTGAGGGGGAGAGCAGCAGTGGGGCCTGGGGGAAAGCAGCACCAGAATGTCTCTGTCAAAAAAGTCTGTGGAACAAAAGGATTTTGAAGCTTTATCAAAACATTAACTCCTCAAATAAAACTATTATTTTTGGTTGAAAAGCATCTTTGGTGCATTTATCAGTAATATCAATGGTGTTTTTACATTCAGACTGACCAATTTCTCCTAGGTTTAATTTTCTGACTTGTTTTTTGGTTATATTGTGAGTTTTTCCATTAATTGATAAAATATTTTTAAAAAGTAGATATAATATATGGGTCAGAAGAATTATACATTCCTAAATATTTTTAATTTAAGTGAACCTAGCCAGTGTTGTATTTAAAAATGTTTTCTGTGCAGTTACTTCTTAGCTCAGATTTTAATTTCTTTTCAGCAACTCCTAGTCACCAAATTGTGAGCAGAATTTTCTTTCTGAGACAAGTAGCGACCCCAAAAACTAACAAAATGTTTTTAAGATCACACTAATGTTCAAACATTCAATAGTTAGAGTGGCAATTGCTTTGCTTTCCTGTAGCTAAGGGAAATAAAATCAAATTTCAGTGTGTTGCCTCAAAAAACTTTTAGCTGTTTCCACCTGCAGTTTAATAAAATGCTTAGCACCTGTCTGATACAAGCCATGTGTGATTACTGGAAAATAAAATGCTAAAAGTAATGAAATTGGTAAGCTTAAGTGCAAATCTCCACATACAGAAGCTGGGAAAGCAGAACTATCATTCCAGCCATATTGCCTTTTATAATATCTCAGAATAAATGAACATATCGTGAACAAGGATGTGACTCCTCACCTACCTCTAGCACTAAAACCACTAAAAAAATAAACATTTCATCCAAGTCATCTGTCTGCGCTCTCTGTCACCAGTGTCCCAGCTTTCTCTGGGATCATGGACAGAGATAAGCACCTTGGATTTTTCATTTATGGGTATGTTTTATACACATTGTTGGCCTTTAGAGAGGTCTGCCTCTTTCACCTGATTACAAAAAGTCCCACAGAGGCTGCTCTAGTTGCACATCCAAATTTTAGGCGGCTGAAGATGGTTTTCAGACATGTGGGCACAGCACCCTGAACTGCACACCACTTCAGTAATTGCTCTCAGAAAGCAGGTCACCCACAGATATGGCTGGTTCTAATATACCCACAGATACTCATCCAAACCTGAAAAGTCTCCAGAAAATAGGGTTTCATTTCAATGTGTTACTGTACATGTTTCATTCACTCCCATTCCTGTCCTGCTGGGAAATGTAAGAGTCTGAAACAACTCAGACATTTTCATGGAACAGCACATTTCTGTCGCTCATTAGCACTTCAGCTGTCATATTCTGTCACAAAAATCTGTACTCACGCTACTACATGTAGCATATGTTGCACAGCTCTGAGTAACCACATTTCAATAATATATTTACTATGAGATATAAAAGAAATCCTCTTTCAGATCTGTGATTAATCATAAAATCCCCAACTTGAAGTGTTACACAAGCATGATGCAAGTGGTGTATATTTGCTGGAGAATCTAAGTTTAATTTGTCAGATTTGAGTGTAATCTTTTAGTTGATTAGCTATTCAAAACACAACCAAGATTATCCCAAGTGTGTCTGAACAGTATAATGTCTGGAATTTAAAGCATGACTAAGGAATGCCTTGAATTGGAGAGATTTTTGTTAACTACAACTTAAGTAAGTTTGTTATTTAAGGGTTGGGTTTTTTTTTTCTGATAAATACAGGTAGCTGAAATTATTTAAAGTACTGTATGTCTGTCTCTATTTCTTGAAGTAATTCATGGCTGAACAGCGGTGATATTATGTGACATTAAATGAAGGAATTCAGAGCTGAAGAGGATCATCCTGAATTTTGAGGTTTCCACATACACATATCACAAAATCAGAGCATTCCTCTGTGTGACCCAACAGGGAGATTTTATTTTGAATTGCTATATTGAAATGTTAAAAATGCGATGGTTGATCTTTGTCTTGTGGTCTAGCACTGTATTATAATATATTCACTCATATTTTTTTATTAACAAAAACAAAAACAAAAACAGAAACAGAAACAAAAACAAAAACAAAAGTGATTTTGGTTTCCCAGCAGTCATGAATTAGAAATAAGACGGACTTGAAAGAAAGCTCTGACTTTGGGAATGTGACGGGATATAACCTTCCTATGGCTTCTTTTCCTGCTGCTGCTAATCACTGATATTTGAAGGTGAAAGATGCACGTCCTATCAAATCCCAGAGGGTCCCACGAGTTCTGTATCTCGAGGCTCAGTGTGATCTCTTTGCAGGCTGTGATTCTTTTTAGCCGCTGCTAAAGCTGCGCTCTGCATTCAGCCTGGCTGCCAGTGCCATTGGTGTGTTATTTATAATGGGATCTGCTGCATTGTGGAATACACTTTGCATACAACAGGCATTCTTAACCAAATCAATAAACCCTCAGCCCTTTAAAAGCTAACATTTCCCTTAGTCTGCGTTTGTCCCTTGAAAAAGATCTTGGGCCATGGCCAGGGCTTCCAGACCCTACTGTATCACAAGTAGTAAATAATAACTATTTGAGAGAGAACGCAGGGCTGACCAAGCCCAGGCTGCTCAGTTATCCTCGTGCTGCCACTCTCTGCCTCTTACCAAACAAACCACGAGAACCAGGAGGAACTGAAAGGGGAAACATTAAAAACCACAGGCTTAATACACAGGTTTGAGCACTGCTCCTTTGGCTTTTGTCTTCCTCTGAACCCTTCCCCCTTCGCTCTGCTGTACAAAGCAAACAGCAGTGACATTCGGCAGGCACTTCAATAGCAGAGCAGACTGCAGCTGCAGATATTTAGTAGACAATTTGTATTCCTAGGCATCACCTAAAAAGAAGGGTTGCTCAGTACCATTCAAACAAAAAGCCCCAGATCACGTAGCAGATTTCATGTCTCCTCTATCTCTAAAAGTGATACGCCTTTATGCCTCTCCTGAAGTTATTTCCCTCACCAGTGTGCTTCCTGAAACAAAAAAAAATATTATTTTTTCTATCTTTTGGGGTTTTTTTAAGGCACTTGTTTATTTTTAATGTCATGGGTACCACATTAACAGACCGCTTCTTCCCATTGCCTTGATTGTTTAGATCCATCACAATGGAAAGAGCATTTCATCATCAAGGCAGGGCAGGGGCAGCAAGCACAGCAGGAAACACCAGAGAATTCTCTGTATTTAGTCAGATTTTACTGATTACCAGAGAGGTAGTTAAAGCCAAATGACATCTCTATTAATTTTCAGAAGCTGAGCTTGGTTTAGACTTGCTGCAAACATTAGCGATTGTATTTTGTTTAGAGGCTTGTTGGACAAAAACGTATTCTTGACAAAAATGTGACCAGTCCTAAGGAGCTAGAAAATTTCTTTCAACCAGACTGGAAGTGCAATTTCTTGTTGGCTCGGGAGCTGGGTTAAGCTCTGCGTGCTTCTCCAAACATACCCTTTAAACTCCCTTGGTTCAGCCCCCACTAGGTGAGATAACCAGGCCATTACCCCTGGAGGGCCAGGTGAGGTGCTGGCTGCCTGCTGCACAGCACGATGTTCTCACTGACAGTCAGAGCTACACGTGGATTTTATATCCAGCGGGTCTTCAAAGGGGGGATTTTGCCCGTGCAGGTTGCAAAAGGGCACAGATACAAAACCCACACTCACAGATCCTTTCGGGACTGCTGCTAAGCTCCAGCTCTAGCGTAACCCTCTCACCAAAAGGGCAGTAATGTCGCACTGGGATTCAGTATCTTGTCCTGTCAAGGATGCTGTGGCCTTTATGTGAAGGGAAAGGAGTGATTTTGGCATCCAAAGTGGTGTCTTTTACCAGCACCAGGATTAAAAAGTATCATGAAAGTCTGGGAACTGTTGGAAAGAGAAAATGTCATGGAAG
Organism: Edolisoma coerulescens; assembly: GCA_013397115.1. Taxonomy (NCBI): domain Eukaryota; kingdom Metazoa; phylum Chordata; class Aves; order Passeriformes; family Campephagidae; genus Edolisoma; species Edolisoma coerulescens. Next base: position 1,441,884 of record VWZW01005197.1, on the reverse strand, counting down.
GAATCCATTTTTTCTTTCCTTTATTTGATGTGTTGCGCTAGCACAAGCCCTGGTGTGCAAAACAAGACGTGCCTACCCAAAAATCTTTCCCTGAATGGTTGATATCTGTCTAAAAAAAGGGAAGAAAAACAAAAGATGTGAAACTTCTACTGCTGAATGTGATTTTTGCATCCAGCAAGGAAATGTTGTGAATTAGCAGCCAAAATAGCCCTGGAAGAACACACCTGCAACAAGTGGCTGTCTGCCTGCTGGCAAGCCAGTGTTCCAAACATTCCAAAGGCTGACTGCAGTCAAGGGACTCCTTATCTGGAGGATGAGCATGGGAAAGGGCCGAAACTTTACTCATTGAATGCATTATTTGCCACGAGTTATTTTCTCTGCTCTGTTTCTGACACAGAAATCAATTGTCCTGTGAAATAAACTTCCACCAGAGCATCACAACTTGTCACATTCAGAGTTAATCTAGAAAGAGAATAATACTCTTGCTTGCAAGCAGCAATGAACCACTTTGTTAATTAGCTGGCTTGAGTTGCTTGAGTTCTGAGCTCTGAGCACCAGATTTTGTTTTCCGTGTTCCTCTGGCAGGGATGGATAAAAGAGGCTGATTTTGGATAGAAAAGTGTGCCTACACAGGAGGACAAGTGAGAATGACTTTGATGCACTATCTCTATTTGTTGGTCCTTGCTGCCCATTAAAATAAATGTCCCATTTCCCTGCGCCTCCACGTCGATTTGGAACAAATTATTTCTCCTCTACCGTCTTCCTTAAGAGATTAAATGATCTTTTTCTCTGTCTACTGAGGACAAGAATACTTTATGAACCTTAAAAAGTCGCTGCTGCTCAAGCAGCTATTGCTCCTGGATGGACCCTGCCCATTCCAGCCTTGCTAGGGGCACCAGTGCAACGTGACCTTCCTGACTTTCTGCTCCATCTCCTCTGCAATCATTTTGTTGTGACCACTCAGTCCCAGAGAGCAATATGTATTTTTTCCAAACTTTGGGAAAATGTTGATCACCTCCTTCAGGCTGTTTTCTTCCAGAAATGCATCAATGTGGGTAAGCATCCTGCTGGCTCCTGCTGCTGAGAAGGGTGAAGCCTCCTGCTGAATTATTGTGCATTTTTGGTACACAAAGCAGAGAAAACACCCCTGCCAATGATTTCAGAGGAGGTTTACAGACAAAAACCCAGGTATTTTCCAGGCATTCAAGCAGGTTGTTTTCACCCATCCTTAACCAGGGTATTTCCATGCCTTATCAACTTCTGGGATTCCCCCAGAACAATGTACTCAGCATGATGCTGTGGCTGAAGAGGACTAAAATGTCCTTTAAACTGCAGAAGTTCTCCCCTTGCAAAGGTGATAGAGACAAGGGGAGAACAACATGAGGCACTCCAGCAGCCATCCTGGCATTTGCAAGGAAGGAGGAGAGCCAGGCTCTGCCTGTGATGGGCCATGATGCTGAGCAGGGCCAATTCCCATCACCATTTAATCAAAGCAGCTTACTCCCCTAAGCAGATACTTTGCTCAGGGAAGAACTGTTGCTTTGATTTATACGGCAACTGGAAGCTGATGTTAATTTCCAGCCGCTTTCTCGTGTGCCTCAAAGTTTCAAAGTGATGAAATATTTGCATATATATTAGGGAGGATACAGCAATGGCTCTTTTATGAGTACATCCTTGCATTTTATTGCATATTGCAGGTGATCGTTTTGAAAGGGAAAAATGAGTTTGCTGCCACTTTTCTTATGATATCTCCCAGAATACATTACAGATCCTAATTGACAGCATTATTTCAAAATGCCCACAGACTTGGGTTGTTTTATGGGGCCATAAAACCAAATCATTATTCTCTGCTGCCGAATTTAAGAAAATTTTATTTGTATCTGATAAGCTGGTTTACAGCTACATCTTGGAAAGGCAAACAAAGGACTGGCAGTCTTCAGAGGAAAGAAAATTTATTAGAAAATGAAGATATTACTTGGATTCTGCATGCTATCTCATTTTTCTTTTTTCTTTTATTTCCCCAAGTTTGCTGAATGCCTGTTGAAGCTAAGGAATTTTAGAAACCTCATTAGCATAAAGAAAAGAACAGAACTGCTCACTCTTTGGTTTTTGGTTGTTCTGTTGGACCACGAAGCAGCAGAATTTATATCGAAAACTTAAGGAGCAATTTTTAACTGCTAAGATTCTTTATGGACTACATGCATAATTCTAAAATATGAGATTTCATGTGATACAGTCCTAAATTTGACTCTGAGGGTCATGTGCTATGGTGAATTCTTCTGTTTTGGTAATCTATTTTCCATTTCTCACCAAAAAACCCCCTCTAAAAAGTCAAAATAAAAAATGCTATAGAGATGCAACTACAACTCCCCCTTCTACCTCAAGCTGGCTCCTAAAGGCTTTTTTTTCCTGCTTTTCCCAATATGAGCATAGTTTCCTTTTTCTCAGCACACCACAGCAATGGAATTTTGCCTGTGCCCTGCTAACAACAAACACATTTAAACATGACAGATCACTGTAGTTTAGCAAAGCTCTGTCTGTGCTCCAAATCCATACACGCCAATTTTGCATAGCAAAGACTCTGCACTTTTTCCAGCTGTTGAGAGCACTTAAACCCATTGGTCTGAGGAAATGCTTTGGTTGTTATGTGATTTATCCTTGCAATTTTGCGAGTACACTGAATTTTCAAATTTAGCATGCATCCCCAGAAATACTCTCAAAACGACATGTTAATATATTTAATGTAATGGTCCAAACCTCCCTCAGCCCTTTAATACTGAAGAAGGAACATAAATCATTAACAAATGTTTTATGAAAATCAACCTTAACCAGTCAGATTCTGTGCTGGAACTGAAACGCCAATAACAAAGGAAATAACAGAGCAGGCCCCATTTCCACCACATCCTCAGACATTGCTCTGCAGTTGCAGCCTGCATTTTCTACTCCTACAGTGGCAGGCTGAAACAAAATATGCAAAAGTCCTCTCCAGCTGGAGATAACCATGGAGCAGCCAATATTGGGACAAGAAGGAAAAGGTTATGGCTGACCCATAAGTAAGTGGGACATGGGAATTCTTGTTGGAGTCTTGGCTGCTGCAGAGACGAGCGGTCAGGGCTGATGGCTCAGCTCAGCAGTTGGCACTGAAAGCTCCAAGAGTTGTGCCATTCTCCTCAGAAAGTCCAGATAAAGGGAGCTGTTAATGCAGGAGTTTCATGGAGAGCAGAAGCCACTGCACATCTCCCAAGCTTTGTCCCTCAGTGGTCACAAGGAATGTGACAGTGCACCATGCTTTGGAATAGAAGAGCTTCTCTCCTCCTGGCCATCCATGCAGCTGCACCACATGTGCCTCAGTCATCCCATCCTTCCTCCTGGGAATTTCACACTATGTAAGACACTGAAGATGTCACATCATGTCGGGTAAGGTTGCATGTGCTGAAACATGAGCGGTGGAGCTCAAAAACATCACCAAAAGCAATAAAACACCACATTCCTGAGAGCTTTACAAAACACTTTTGTCTCATGTTTCAACTATTTCCCACAAATATAAAACTACTTTCTTTTCTCCCTTCCCTGGAGAGGGAAAATTATTTCTGAGAAAATATTTCTTTCTTACTAATTGTCATCCATTGTTTGCCTGGACTAAATATTTGTAAAAATCTGTGTTCCTCTCCAAAAAGGAGTTCCTGTGTAACAGTAAATAAAACCAAAGTCACTTTATCTGGATTAAGCTCCGGACTGGCTCCTTTGAAATCTCAGAAACCTTGCATCAAATTGCAAAATTAAGGTTTCAGACTTTGGATAGCTCTGCCAGCAGGTCATTTTTCTACACATTTTTCTGTCTTGGATAAGTGGATAAGCCCTGTTTAGAGGACCAACTGCATGGCTGGTGACAACAGCATTGTGTCGGAGAGCAGCTGGGAAACACGGCTGTTCCCTGTCAGCAGCACCCTGTGGGCTGGTTTGTGCTCAGCCTGGGAGGTGTTCATGGAACTCCCATCCTGAATTTCTGGGGTTTCCTCACAGCCCAAGGTATTACCTGGCCCTCAGATGGAGTAAACTTGCCTTTTCCAATGAACTTTTTCAACTGCATTGTTAACAATTATTGGATGAGGGGGTTCTGTTACCTTTTTCGTAACAAGACCTATGCAGGCATTCTGGCCAAAGATCAGTTTTCAGGAAGTGACTGGATTTCAAAAAACAAAAGGCTGAAGTCTGGACCTATTTTCACTTGTGCTGATGAATCGATCCATATCAATTATTATTACTATTTCTTCCTGAGTGGAAATTGCTGCATTTCTGCACAAAGCCAAATGAAAACTAGCTTGAGATTAAAAGCTGGAATTTTCCTAGTCAAAATGGTCTAAAAAATTAAATATTTCAATTGTTTTAAAGATGAAGAGGAGTCTAATACTGACACTGAACTCTTTAAACCCAGTCCTTGTATTACCAGGAAAGTCCACACAAGTTCTTCAAATAATACTTCACTTTATAAAGAAAGCAAAATTAGGTTATTTTTATTCACAGCATGTCTATCAAATTTAATGGCATTTCACAATTTTTAATGGCATTGTTAATTATATTGAAACCCTTCATAGGTTTTCTGCTGTTATATAGAATGTTGTCTATGAATATATACTGTGGGTATTTCAGTCTAATATCCAGTCCCACAAGTTTTATGCTGGCTATTGTTGCTGGTATAAAAGCCCTGAAATGTTCCATAAGTCACTTCTTGTAAGAAGCTGCTGGATACAAAGCAGCTAGAAAATAATAGCTTGGGTTTGGCAGGTCTTAAATTTAACAAATAAGTCCTTAAACTAGTTGGGGACTCAGGGAATACTGTATTTCTCTCTCTCTGTTTTCAAAGGAGAACTTGGGTCAGTCAGAAGTCCTTTCTAATCCTTCCAAGGAAGAATAATTAATAGTTCAAAGGCATAAAAACGTTCAGTTGTTTGCAGTCGCTCGCTGCTAGAGCGGCTTTAGTTTCTGTCAGCATTTCTGTTAGCTATTCTTTAAGCTGCAGGCTTGTAATTTTGAATTACACTCACTCTGGCCTGAAACTCGGGGATATATGTATATTAATCAGGGAACTTCAGATATTTGTCTGCTTCTTTGCCACAGAGCTAGAGTTATGACCCCTTAGTTCCACTAAAGAAAAAGCTGGCTATCTTAAGGGAAAAATGTATGTATAGCTCTGGAGAAAGCAGAAAGTGATTTGCAAAAAGAGAACAACGAAAGACCTCATGAAAATCTATAAGGCATCAGATTTATTTCTTGAGGCCAAAACAAGCTGCAACCTTTTTTGTTCTTTCCCTTCCATAGAGGAGATGTAGGAAAAACTGCTCTCAGTGATCAGAAACAAGGATTTATTTTCTCCCTACATTTAGGTTCAGTGGTTTGGGGAGCTTCGGGCAGTTCTGGCTTGGAAGCAGTGGGGTGATCTCAGAGGAACTTGCCTGACAAAAGTGGGGTGAACCACCAAAAGAAACTGCAGGAGGGCAGGCATAGATCAGACATGAAGAAGGAATTCTTCCCTGTGAGGGTGGTGAGGCTGTGACACAGGCTGGCTGCCCCATCCCTGGAAGTGTTCAAGGCCAGGTTGGATGCAGCTTGGAGCAATCTGATCCAGTGAGAATTGTCCCTGCCCATGGCAGGGGCTTGGAATGAAGTGATCTTTAAGGTCCCTTCCAAGGCTCTTCTATGACTCGGTAGTACTTATTCTTTCTCCATTGTAGTACAGCTCCCAAAGTAAAAGATATTTCAGAACAGCCCAGAAAAGAAATGCAAATTATTACTGTAATCATTTTGTAGTCTTGCTCTGTAAAACATTTCTACCAGATGTGTTAAATGCCATTTATCATTTCACTTTCATATCTCAGACAGACAGTTAGATCAAAGCAACTTTCTGAGCACAGGGTGACAGCAGTTAGTCTTTAATTAATAAAACAGTGAAATTAACACCCAGATATTCAACTGTGTCTAACTTTCATGCAGTTCATCTACAGGACATGTGTTTTATTGCTGCTAGAAAGTATTCTGGATCCTCATCGATCATAACTGAGTGTGGCTACAGATTCCAGTTGTTTTTAATACATCTCAGGTCTATCACTCCCGGTGTTGTTTTCTTTTGGATATATGAACCTGCCATCTCTTGTTTTTCCCTTGTTGAAACCAGCTTTATGATAAATGTACTCTCCCAAACCAGCACATTATAAGGGTGAGAAATCATTGGACGCAATTCCCATGACAGACCAGAAGTAGTTTGAGAGAAGGTCCAGATGGAGAGTGTTTTTGAAAGACGAAAGATGAATTGCTGTTAAGGCACACAGGACAGCCAAAGAGTAGGGAAAGAACAGAAACCTGGAGAAAGAGACACATATACCAACTATAAAGAAAAGAAAAAGAAAAAGAAAAATTCTTACCTTAATAAAGCTGCCCCAAACTAATCTTGTTTGCGAAAAAAACTTTGGGTAATTAAAATTCCCTTAAGATAATTAAAATTCCACTTTTCTAGCATGTGAAGAAAAGCAAAGCTGTCCCTGTTTTTGCCGGGTACCCTGTTAGCCCTACCTTTTCCTATGTTTGCTCCTTGTACCATGTCAAATGCCTGTCACTGAAAGCACTGTCATTTCTATGGGAGAGGCAACGTACCATGACTAAGGTTATAAACTGCTGAGCAAACAGAAAAGGCATAAAATGGATAAGAGGGGGGAAAAAAAAGAGAGAGCCTGCTGTTAGATAATCCTCCAAGCACTGTTCTGAACAACTTGACAAGATTAATAAGCTTTTCTCATAATAATCCCTTATAAAATGGGATGTGTGGGAACTAGGAACATCCGTCTGTCCTGTCTTAAGCAAAGGACAGAGGCAGGTGATCAGGAGGAATTGATTTTGGATTCTCTGACTTAGAAATATTTGGGCCTATACTCAACCAACCTTGAGGAAAGACTTAATTTTCTGCCTCGGAAATGTAGGCTCCATCACCAAAAAAACCCATGTGGATGAACACTTAGATACACAGGTTCCCATGGATCCTGTCTTCGTAGCTCTTTCTGCCATAGTTTTGTATGTTTCTAAAAGAGTTTACCGGGACCTGAAAATATTCAGCAAAGTTTTATATTAAGCTTCATTCTCAATCTTTCTCTCTCTCTCTTTTTTTTTTTTTTTTTTTTACTTTGAAGAGGTACATTTGGAGGCACAGATGCATTTTTAGGATATAAACTCAATCTACATTTCACATCGAAATTACGTTTTCCAAGATGCCAGGTGAAAGCACTTGTACTTGCAGCCACCCACTGATTAGCAAGAGCATCCCTAAAGTGGAATATTGCACCCTGTAAGAATGTAGGGCATAGGCACTCAAATCTTATTGGAAGGATGGAGGAACCATTTCCTTACTGAATTGCAGGGCAATTGTCATTTCTGTCATGGACAAAGTTTTCTGCTGGGAAATTGAAACTGTTGTAGCTGCTCAAGGACAAACAGCTTATGCTGACTTTATTTTTACCCCTACTCCCCCTTGAAAGCAGGGGCCCCTCTGAGCCCTCACATCGAGAATTAAGCCCTGGAAAGATCTCAGCTTACAGACGGCTCCTGTGATCGACGGTAACAGAAAACCTGCTTTAAAACACCAGCACAGGAAGCTACTGTGCTGCTCTCCAAGTCACCTACAGCACTGCAAAGCAAGCCATAAATCTGCTAACAGGTCCAGCACAGATCCAGCTTTCTTAGCAAGAGTGTGCACAGCCATATAACATAAGGGGCAAGCACACACATCTCTCCTTTCACCACCTGAAACCCTGATAGCTGTTTCGCTCATAAAGCCCCTGCTGTTGTGGCAGATTTGAAGCTGCAACAAGTGCTGAGGACTCGATGTGGAAATACTTGTCTACTCATGACCTTATACCTTTCAAAATTATAGTACGTAGGAACGACAGCATTTGAAAAATTTCAAACCTGCTTTCTGATAGCTGAAGAATGTGTCCTGTAATTGCCTGAGGATCCAGGGGAGATTTGACAACGGTTGTACCCATTATCAGAGTGGGAATGAGATGTACAATCTCTTTTCCTTTCCCCACAAAAAAGGAGAGGTACAGGTTGAGAAGGCAGACAAGCTGTAGGCTGGTGCCTTTGGCCCATTTTCACAGTGCATTGCTGCTAACAGCAGCTTTAATTGGAAATGCATTTGGGAGGTTCCAAGTGACAGAAGCTGTTGGTGCTCAGCAGCTTCCAGGTCACAGAAACAGCTATTTTTAAGTATGTTTAGGATTGCTGTTAGGCATGTGACTATCTTCTGAAGTTTACAGATTTTCAGTTCGTGACACCTAATTCTTTACAGCTTATCTGCTGATGCTGTGTGAAACCAGCTCTTTAAGTGTGTCTGCTGTGCCAGGCACTTCTGGGACATGTGCAGGGCCACCTCTGATCCTTGACGGACACTCTCCTTCATCTCTGCTGAATTAGTGGAGTATTTTGTTCAGATACAGAAGTGCTGACTCCTGAGATATGAATCCTTTTTTTTTTTAGTTCTTGGAAAAACTCAAGTCTGGTAAATATGAGTAATTAATGCTGTAAAGGGTCTTAGAATGATTTGGGTTTGAAGGGACCTTAAGACCACCTAGTTCCAACCCCCTGCCATGGGCAGGAATACCTTCCACAAGACCAGGTTGCCTAAAGCCCCATTCAGCCTGGCCCTGAACAGTTCCAAACTCAGCTGGATTCGTGTAGTGCAGCAAACTAAGTCTGCATCCTATTTATTTCTCTTTATTTTCCCAGTTCTTCTCTTATTATTACTTTTTTGTTGCCTTGTAATAGAGCTTGTAGTTCTTTCTCTACTTGTATTTTGATACAAACAGCATGAGTGTTGCCCCTATAAAATATTTTGTCTTGCATTAAAACAAACTCAGGAAGGAAAAAAAAAAATCAATTTTATCTTCACCTGGGCACAATGATATCAAAACCATTACAGTGAGAGCACAAGGTAATTTTCATTGGCGCAGTGAATAACTTCACTCCCTGCTGAGCAGCAGAATGATGCTATTTCTGAAGCTCCCACATTCTGGTCCTTGTTTTGATTTTCTTTGGAAGAAACCTGCAGCAGTCAGTTCCCACTCAGGCCTTGCTTCTCCCTGAAGATGGACACCTTCTGTTCCTGCATATTGCCATCGTCTGCATTGCACATGTTCTCTGGAGCTGAAGAGGAGTGAGTACGTGTGAGGGGAAGCCTTGCTCCACCAGACTGTTCTTCCTGGAGAAGATCCATTTCACATGGACACACGATGGTGAGGTGTCCCTGTTTATTGAAGCTGGGGATTGATTCCAATGCAGTTCCAGACACCGACATGCCCTGAGGTGTGAGCTATCCCGACAGGAGTCAAGGTCAAGCACGGGCTGCCGCATGCTAGCAAAACAGATGTTTAATCAAAGCCATATAAAATATTTACAGGGAAGCTGCAGCTGCTGGTGAAGTGCAGCACATGACACGTCATCTGATATGAAAGGTTGAAGGAAAATCCTGAGATGTGGCCTGGCAATGGCTTAAAATAAATAATCTGTCACGCATCTAGTTTTTCTCCTTCTTAAAGCCAGGTTGGATCCAATCTGTCTAAATTAAGGTTCACTTTGCCAAGCTGCTCGGTGCTTCTGCCACAAACAGGAATGATGATAGTTCCCATAAAGCCTCTTTAGGTCCACATTTCACAGCTCATCTGAAGCTGAAGCCATTATATTTCTGGCAGTTTCCAGCAGAGCACAACTGGATGGCACTGGTTTCCAGTTCTGGCTTTTAATGCAGCATGTCCTTAAGTCAATAACCACTCTTATTTTCTGACATGGTGTGTAATGATAAAGATGTGGGCGGAAATGTAACTTGGACTTCACGCAAAGAAAGCAGACAGCTTGTGATTTTCCCTCTTGACTCTAAAAACTATTTATTACCTGCTTATTAAAAATTCCTCTTCCAGTGTAAACTGGAAAAACCTTCACGGTATCCTCTTCCTTTTTCTCTTGACATTTCAGCCAGAAGCTTGCTCAGAATTTCACACCAGCGGATTGCTCTTTCAGCTCTGTGCTGGCAACAGCCAGGGATCCACAGCCATGCAGAGCCTGCTCTGCTCCTTCCAAAGAACAGAATGTCTGCAAAGGATGTTCAGCATTTTACTCGGTTGAACCCCTTTTCTAGGATGAGTGGTGCTCACATTATTGCCTGCCCAGCTGGCACAGTGATTCATGCAAGGACAAATTACCAAGATAATAAAATTGACACTCGGAAATAGTTACTCTTTAATTTAGGAGGGAATTAAAAACATGGGCACAATCCCTTGCAAGTAGTTGTATTTGCAGAGTAGCTGATTAAGCACAGTCCTTCTCATTTAATCTGACTGTTCACAGGGAGAAACAGTGACCTTGTTGGAGCTGAGGGCAGAAATCCCACTGATTTTTGTTGAGCTGAGATCTTACTTTCCACATATAAGTGCAGGTGCAGGTATTTGCAGACTTAGACTCTTGAATTGGGTTTTTGATGCATTTATATTGCATTTTTCCCCCGAGGAGCCTTAGAAGCAGGGCGAAACCCACTTTCACAGCCAAGTCTTTATTGTTTGTGTAGGATTAACTTCTCGTTAACAGGGAATACGTTTAAAGTTACTTTCTTTAAAAACTGGTGAATAAGGAAAATTTTTTGCTTGAAAAGCCAAATAAATTTTTAAAATGGGATTTTTTAATCAATACCGGGGCTTTTGAGAAACCCTGAAGGGTCTTGGATTCCCAGTCTTGTCTAACTATTTTGCTTTTAATTCAAGTAGAGTTTGCTCTTCCCTGCCCATGGCAGGGAGGGTGAAACTAGATGGTCTTTGAGGTCCCTTACAACACAAACCCATGATTCTCCTACAGTTCATTTCAAAGAGTATTCGTATGAGGGAACCTGCATCTTTTCAATGCAGAGTGACATAATCATCATGTATGAGCAACTACATACAGTTCTCTATTTTGCTATCTACTGTTACCATGAATTACAAAAAATTAGGAAGTTTGCTACTCTTTAACATCAAAAAATATCTTCCTGCCCACAGGTACCCTTTAAAACTGTACAAGCAGGTAGGTATAACAACTGGAAGAAAGTTTTGTATTAAAGAGGTGCAGAAACTTAATTCCTGTCGAAATATCTATTCCTCTTGAGGGCCTGGCACTGAGTTTGAGCTGGTGGCAGCAGAGATGTGCAGGTTAGTTTTACTGAGGTATAAAACCTGAGTAAGGCTAGCCTGGATTAGCACCCGGGCAAGATCAGGGATGTGTCAAGATGTCTCTGCCTCAGATTGAGATGAAAAGCCACATATGAGGAATGGAGATCTGCCCAGGTGTGCTAGCACAGGAACACTCTACGGAAGCATCTTTATTTTCGTCAGGGAAGTTCATGGGAAATACAAGACTAATAAGCCATGTCGTGATTAAATCCGATCATTTTTGGCTTTGGATGCCTACCAACACACATAGGTCCAGAGGATTCCTCAGAGATATTTTTGCATTAGGGTTGTCAAGCGTTGGAATGGGCTGCCCAGGGAGGTGATGGACTCACCATCCCTGGAAGTATTCAAGAAATGACTGGACATGGCATTTAATGCTCTGGTTTAGTTGACAAGGTCGTTTTCTGTCAAAGGTTGGACTTGATGGTCTTGGAGGTCTTTTCCAGCTGTAACAATTCCATGCTTCTATGTCTATGGACAGTAATCCATGCTTTTATTAAGATTTCATGATCATACAGCCTTACAGCAGTACGATCTTTAGCAACCATTAATTTCAATAAATCAGTCTGTTTACCTATCATGTCCTCCCAGAGCAAATGGTTTCCTCTTTAGTCTTGAAGAATTAAATTGAACCATGGCTATGGATAGCAGAAAGAGAGTGAGCGGAATGAGGGGTATAGGAAGGAGAGGACAAATAACACCTGGTGTTGTCTTGCACTTTCCTGGGCAAAAGGAAATATTTGCACTGTGTAGCCCACACCTATTTAATTAAAGTTCAAAGCTTGAAAACTATGCCTGGCTTTTACATACCTCTGTAGGGAGAGCCAAAAGAGTGGCAATGATTCAGGAGAGCATGGGAAGGGGATGTAGGAGACAGGCAAACCCCAGCAAAATTACCACTTACAAAGCCAAACTCAACCAAACCAAACCAAAACGGTGCTTAATTTTCCAGGAAATAGGGCTCACCCACAGTAACTTATCTCTTAGCTGAGGTCATGCACTTTAGAATTTAAGAGGAAGGATGTTGGAAGAATTCTCACTCTTTCTTCAATTGAGTAAAACACTTTCTCAGGAAAAGCAAAATGAAATCAAATCTAGGCTGCACTTCACCGGCCAAAAAAATCAACTTGTTCACTAATGAAGAGCCTAGGTCCTCTTCCAGGAAAGAAAGATTGGAAAAGGGAGAAAAAAACTCAGCAGACAATAAAAGGGAAGAAAATGGTGGTGTCCATTTCAGGTATGGATCCACAAAACGATCAACGCAGTTTTGAACAACTTTTGGCTTGCAAGAGTAGATGGCCATGGATTTCTAAGAAGATTTGCAATTTAATTAGTTTTCTCATATGTCCTGCTTCTGCATTTCCTCGATGGTAATGGAGCATGCTGAACACCAGGGACCAGAAAAACAGAAGGGTGTAAAAGTAAAAAATCATTGCATTAAAACAACATAATCATACATTTTAAAAGATTACATGAATTCAAGTCCTGGGCAAAAATCCATTGTATTTTGATGCTCCTACCATTTCTAGGAGAAACTAAATGAAAATTACATTAAACCTTGAACTGCTATGCTTTCTGTTTATTTTGTACTCTTCTTTTCACATTGTTCTGACCTTTCTACTGCTAGTCTCCTCTCAAAAAACAATAGCACTACCCAGACTCTCAGGAGTCTTCAGAGAACACAATGCATCCAGATTATTTTTGTTTTGGCAAGTCATCGGCTATAAGCAAGAGAATAATTTTTATCCATGTTAGAATTAACATATTTTCAAGGCAATATTAAGTGCCTTTATAGAATCTCCAGAAACAGGAAAATGTCTTAGGTGGTCTGGGGTATATTATAGTATCTTTCTCTCCAAATAAATATAATTATTTTCTTCCTCAGTGCAGAGAGGTGCATAATAAAGCTTTATTAGCTCAGTGCCAGAGCTGAAGGAATAATAAATGAAATAAACCCATCAGTATGGCAATCTACAGCTCATTTGGCTGCTTTGCATGTATTTTAACGTATTCTTGTCTGAGCTGTGATGTGAATGATGTCTTGTTTGCATGACTTGTTATAGAAAATTTATATTCTTCTACATGCTATTGTTTGCACCTGAATGTGGCATTTGCAAGCAAATGTGCAGTTGTTGGCAAAAATAACAAAACCCTATCTCCTAGAGGACGAGAAACTGTGGTTAGTTAAACCTGGGCATCATGACCTCAGCTCTCACAGTCGGGAAGACAAGGTGATGAAGCCACAGGCTCCTTGAGCGTGGAAGCATGTAAATGCAAATTCCTTTGTGTGAATGTGAAAAGGGACTTTTAATAGAAAAGCGTCCACATGCATTTATTGAAGGACTAGAAAAAATATTTTAACTCTCCTCCCCATCTTCACACTACAAGGAGCTTAGTCCCTGTGAAAAAAGAAATGTGGAATGCACTTTTCTCCCATTAAGTAGGGAAAGAAGAACAGAAATCCATCCAGCACCTACTTCTCTGCCCAGAAAAACCCCTCCTAAAAGCTTTAAAAGTATTTAATTTGGACCAATTTTCAGCTGGTTTCTACAAAAGTCTTAAAGTGAATTTTTCTTTTACATGGGTATAAATGCCTGTGGAGAAGTAAGAGGGTTCAATGAGAAAAGAACAACAGGGTAGGGGGAGCCTTCCACAAGCCAGTGATCCACAGCTCTGGTGGCAATGAATAAGATTTTTGTAAAAAAATATTGGGTTTCAGCCAAAGTTATGGGCTTGATTCAGGAGCTGGATTTTGAAATTCCCAGGTGTATTTCTACATCACATCTGTTCTGGCCTGAAGCACCTGTTGGGCCCAGAATGGGTAGCACAATCTGAGTTCCTGTCAAGGTAATTTAGTTTTTGCTGACCTCAGGCTCTCCCTTCTTCCCCATCTGCACTCTCCCACCTCCAGCCACACCTCCACCGTGGATATTTTGTGTTCCATCAGGTGGCTGTGCAGTGAGCACAGTCGGTGTGTTGATCCTGCTAAAATCCAGTCTTTTCCTACAGGCCTGGCTTTTGGCTGGGTTTGTGAGCTGATCCCGTTTGCCACATCATCGTGCACTGAGACAAGGCTGGTGATGGACAGGTACGGTCAGGGCTAGACAGGAGAGTGGGAGGGCCTCCTCCAGCAGCAGCAACCTCTGATTTCTTGAGCTACAAAACTGCCTTTAGGGCTCCCTCATCTGCTGTCTGGATCACTTTTCATGAGAGCTTTGACCTAGGTGAGGGATTTTAGAATCATGGAACAATTTAGGCTGGAAAAGACCTCCAAGATCATCAAATCCAGCACGGTGAAGTCCACCACTGAACCACGTCCCCAAGTGTCTTTTAAATCCCTTCAGGGATGCTGACTCCATCACTTCTCTGGGCAGCCTCTTCCAATGGCCGACAACCCTCTCTGAGAAGAATTTTTTTCTAATATCCAATCTAAATCTAATCCATGTGTCAGTGCAACCACCACTGGATGACTCTTGGTGGATGCTGGCTGCGGTGTGTGCATCGCAAGCACCATTCCCAGTTGTATTTTCCTTTCTGTGTTTAAGTTGCTTGACAACGATGTAGGTTTACTGTTAAAATAATACAGATTGTACAGATACTTTTTGCACGTGCATTAGATTTCTTGACCTGCCTTAAAAAGTTTCAGGCCTATAGTATTTTAAAGGGAAATTGTGGAAGCCCGGGGAGCCTGGCCTGAGCTGGAGGGGTTGTTAAAGAAACAAAGGAAGGCAGGAGTGGGTAGATCATTACCAAATAGCCCAGCTACACGGTTCCTGCTTCCCTAATGAGCCTGACAGCATGCAGTGCCACCTCTCTCTTCTTATGTAAAGCTAATCCCTTGCCCTCTCTGACAGCCAGTATTTACATTTGCAAATGAATCCGTCTTCCCACACCCCCCCTTCCCCTTCGAAGGGAGCAGAGGGAGACAGGACCAACAGCACAGTCCTCCCAGGACAGCACCGGCCCCTTGTCGAGGTGTCCCTCACCCAGATAGCTGGAGGAATAAATGACCGGGTGACAATACCTACGTGGATTGTCTGAGCTAAACACAAATGAAAAGTTAGGCTAAGCCCCTCTCTGACGCTGGGAACAGTGCTGGCAGACACTGGTTTTCTTCCAGCGCCGCTCACTTCCACATTGCCACCACGCTGAGGCCATGCCGCAGGGCCTGCAAGGCAGGGGCACTGCTGCTCTACCCTGCGCCTTGGCCCTGCATCCCTACAGCTCCCACAGCCAGGTTTGAGGCAGGTTAGGGAGCCAAAGAAGCCCAAACCCGATCTTTTCCATGGAAAGACACAGGTGTCTTGGGGTGTCTGAGCTGCCCGTGGCATGAGCGCTCATGAGGCAGAGAAGGGAGGCACTGTGGGGTGGGGGATAAGGGTCGCTGTGAAGCACCGCCAGGCCTCAGCCTCGTGTACTATTTCAGTCAAGGAGTTGTGGTTTCTGTG
>VWZW01005197.1:1415825-1426175 GCA_013397115.1 Edolisoma coerulescens | reverse complement strand
GGCAAATCAATGTGAAAAGCAACGAGATTTTGTGTTAAGTTCCCATCTAATGACAACTGCGTCATTGATTTAACTAATTTGCTGGGAATGATCCTGCAAGTGCATTTTTTTATAGGAGAACGAAGGCCAGAAGTCATCCCCCCCTCAGCGCGGGATCTCACGGTAATCGCTAAATACGCCGAGGCAGGGGAGAAAAAGGTGGGAACATATGCGCTCCGTGCCCTCCTTTGTTTCCATGAATGAGCAGTAATACCCCTGCAAAGGCAGGCCAGGCGAGCAGGGGAACGCCAGCCCTTCCTGCAGCCCGCAGCGGGGAGCCCCGCGCCGGCCGCCCGCCCATTGTGCGCCTCGTAAAGAGGGGCTTGTTCTGCCGAAACGCCCGGCCTTTCTGGAGCTGAGCTTATCCTCCGAGAGGAATACATAAATAAGGGATTGCTGGCGGGCGCTGCAGCCGGGCTGGGGCTGTAGGAAGTGTTTGTTTTCCTTTCTGTCACTAGGCAGCGGGGAACCCGTCGCCTTTGTTCTGCGGGTCATACTGCTGGGGATGGCAAATATTGACATACATGGAGGTGGTTTTCATTTTCACGTGTTTCTTGTTACCTCTTACAGCTCTGTGGTTTGGCTTTTCTCTTCTCTTGTCTTCCAACATCTTTTTTTTCCTTTGTGAGTTTTTTTGGTTTTTTGGTGTTGGTTTTTTTCTTTTGGTCCACCCTCCTTGAATGTTTTCCAGCACTGGTGATACCGTCTTGGATTGCATATTACAGCCTCATAACCTCTGGCATGGCTTGTCTGAACGGCCTGGGAGCTTCAGCTCCTACCCAGTGCCACGGGGACATTCATCAGCAGGGATGACAGGGAATCTCCTGGAGAAATTGCACTTCCCTTCTGGTCCTTTTGTGGTTGTCATTTCAGCTCGAGGTTCAGAAGTGATGCCAGGTGCTGCGTACTTCATCCTGCTTCTGCTCAGGCTGTACCTGGCTGGTGCTTAGAGGCAGAAACTAATTTTTCAGGATTGTCAGACATAAAAAGGAAAGGAGGGACACACAGAAACTAGGATCTTGCGCAATATACCCTTTTCTTCTCTCCAGCTTTGTTGCTTCAGTTAATTTTCTGTGGTGCCTTTTAATGCAAATTATTTCTACCTATTACTGGTCATAGAAAATACTTGTTTCTCTTATTGATCAGATCCTAAATTCAGGATATTTTCATACAACTCAATGCACTGAGCTAGAGGTGTCTTCCAGGAAGAAAAATAGGCATGTTAGAAAATTCCAGGGATGACCACACGAAACCTGTAATACAAAAAAAAAGGAAATGCAGGCAGAGACGACAAAAATCATCCCGGTACCATGACAACTACTTTGTAAAATTGAAGTGCATTTTCCCTTAATCGCCGCAGAAAAACAGGAAATTATGATTTACTACTGAAATAAATATTTGCTGTACTCTCAACATACCACATACAATGGGGTCCGCTTAAACATTTGACATTCTACAAAGGAAACAGTCAGCTTTTTGAGTCAAAAATGCATTCACAAATAAAGGGCTGAGAGAAAAGCCACCTAAATCTTTGGGGTAATTGCTCAGTCTTTTGAGCAACTTGTGTGTTTGAGAGGGTCTGCTAAGTCCTGTGGCAACAAAATGGCTCCATAGTTCATGCTGATGATAATGCCAGGGGTAACTCCCAGTTCCATGTGTCCCTTGTCACCTGTTTCTGCTACATAATTTAGCTTTCCTAATGCTATGCATGGACAAATATCCCTTGCACTGGCACTGTGCAGATAATCCTTTTATTTCTCAGTATTTCTGAAGCATCTCAGTAACTGTAATGCCTTTTCAGAAAAAAAAAAAAAAAGCCATTTTGGAAATGATTGCCTTTGCAACAGTCGGCTCAAGTTTGCTGTGAACAAAAGACAGAGCATTCTGCTGCTGTGTAGACTGATTTAGCTGCTCAGCCTATTCCTGTATGAATATCCAATTACCCCTTTGAGCTCCTGTAGTGGCGAGAGAGGGGAAGGCAGGAGGTATTCTCATCATGGTGCAATTATCCTCGTTCCACTGTCCTTTCCCCTTCTTCTGAAAATTATCCAGACTGGAGGGGAGTCATTACCGAGCTGATCATGATAGCATGTATTCTTTAATAAATATGCTCAGAAGGGTTTGGATGAATAACGCTCGAGTGATAAAGGATTGCCTCATAGGTGGCTGTGTGATTAGCCATTGACCTCGCGTGTGGTTTCTTACCCACCTGGGTGATTGAAGCATCTGAAGAAGGAACAGAGAGCTCTGATTATAAATTACAATTTCTGATCAGAACCGTTGGACTGATAATAACTCATCGTTGCAATCCATGAAACATTCAGGTTTCACAAACCCCTCGTGATTAGAGTCCTCACAGAGAAATGGCAACGCGCCTGAATCACTCAAAATTTTAATTTGTGAACGTAATCATAAATCAAGGTTCTCTTCATAGGAGGGCCTTGCCCTTTTTCTGCTTGTTCGGGTGCAATTTTGTTCAGTGAGAAGGAAGGCCAAGCACTGGGTTTGGGACAGATCTAAAAGGAGGGGATGTCACTCTTCAGGGACTCAATGTCAAAGTTGTTCATCAAAAGGTCAACAGCCTCCGTCTGCAAACAGCACCCAGGGTCAGAGTCTCTGATGTCAGAACATGCCTGGTCCAACAGTATCCATTCCTGCCAGTTCTTTGAGGCCTGACCAAATTCTGGCACAGCATCTCTGGCTTCCACCACTCTAAATTTGCTGTGTTTAGCACAAGAGGTAAATCTCTGTGTGCCAGGGAGAAAGCAAAGCTATTATATGTCTTTAAAAGTCTTCTGGAACCTGCCCTGGCTTATGTAACCCTCCATCAGAGCAGGACACTTCAATAAACAGTGATCCCCATCCTCAGAAAGGTGGTTTCCAACAAATCTCTCTACTGAATGAGGACTGTAGCTCAATTTGGCTTAAAAACCCAGACTAATATTGACACTGCCCTCATCCTCTCATCTGATGATTTATTTCCTCAGCAGAACGAGCTCTCCCATAAAAAAGGATGTTTGATACAGGACAATAAAGCCTGATTTGCATGGCTATAGCTCCTGCCCCAAACCACTGGCAATTTTGCCATTGTCACCAGAATGGTTTGTGTTGGAAGGGGCCTTAAAAGATCTCATTGCAACCCCCCTGCAATGGGCAGGGACACCTTCTACTAGACCAGAATGCTCAGGGCCCCATCCAACCTGACCTTGCCATCAGTTTTCCTTGTTAAAAAAAAGAAAATTAAAAGGTGAAAAATAGAAAAGAGAGACCGTTTGGTGTATACAGAGGGATGAAGGTATATACAATATACGATGCACTACCACATCCATGTGTAGTGCCCTGGTTTTTTTCAACAGCATTATAGCACTGAATTATTTATCAAACAGATTAAGAGCATGTACATGTATATTTAATGTAGAAATTATCATCCATTTACAGAAGGGTTTTAAATTAACACATGGGAGAGGCTCTTTCCTTGGGTGTTTTCCCTTCTTTATAGCAGTTGTGCTTCCTCAGCCTGCGAAACCCGTCCTATTTTTGAAAACATTTCTCCTGGTTTCGACACTGGTGAGCAGGGTGCATTACCAGTTAGCCAGAAATGGCCTGATCCCACTACCTAAAAATCTTCTGGAGGGAAAATCCATTTGCTGTATGACATGAGAACTCCAGAAACCAAGCTGTTGCTTAGCCATTCTCCCAAGCAATCCAGCTTTTCTAAGTTTTCCAGCACCAGCATCTCCTCAGCTAAATTCTAAGTGCACCCTAGGGGTCTGCCACTGGCACACTCTGCAGAGTCATTTCACTGAAGTAGGGGTGCAGACACTTTAAAAATATTGCGCTGGAGCTCAAACAGAGTTCTTAAAATGAGGATCTTTTTGGTGTATTTTTTGCAGTTTGAGAAAGATCTGGCCATTGCAACTTTAATTTACTCGTTTCTCAAAGCTGAAAAGCGTGTGTTTTCCCATGCCTACAACCTACAACTTGATTTTCAGAACCCGGCTTCCTCATCCACTCAGCACAAACGTTATGGTATTCCTCTTAGATGGTGGAACAAGCATTTCTTCACAAAGATTTGCTTTGAGTTATTCTGGGCAGCTCTCGGGAGAGGGGAAATATAGTAACAAAAGATTTAACTACAGTTTGCAGCGCCGTAGCCAGGGAAAGAATCGCAGTGTTACAACTAAATATTTATAGCAGAACGCTCGCTAAAAAGCTCTGTACAGTAAATAATTACCATATTGCTTCAGTCAGGACTTCTCTGATGCAAGCCAGGCAGAGCCCGTTTCTGCCACTACTTCAGGGTGGGAAAAAGCCATCCCACACATGCCAGTTGTGTGCTCCAGAGTCATTGCAACTCCAGCATCCTGGAGATACCTGCCCATTCCTGGTAGCACCACCAGTGCCTGTATTAAAGTGAGACACTACCTGTTTTTAAAGCTCTGCTGCTAATCAGGACATCCCCCTGCTTCATTTTCTGTTCTCTTGGAGGACAAATCTCTTTTAATTCTTCAGATATCCAAAACAATCTACTTATCCCATCCTGCAAAACTTTCATCTGAGGATCAAAAATATCCTGGTGCATTAGGAATAATGAATTTACCCTGTAGGATAATGTATTTTAATCCTTTAGTGAGCCAACTCTCCTCCCAGTTTTAAACCAGGGAGGCCTCTCAGCAATCTGAAAGACTTGAAAGACTTGATTCTCTCCTGCATTAATGCACACACATATTATCACTAATTGTTTAGTCTCTCTTTAATCTATTTAAATGCATAATACAGGCTTCAAACATATTACTCTATTTCCATTTCAAATTGCATATGAGTCATTGAGCAGAGAGATTTGTTCACTGCTGGTTTTTTTAAATGTAGATATGAGGGCTAGATTCTACCATAGTGTTAGGTGGAGATAATTACCTTTTCACCTGAGTGCTGGTGGTGGATGCCTCTCACAAGGAAAATGCTCAGGTTGGGTGTTCTGTTTTCATTTCTCCCCTTCTTTTCTCCTTTACCTCCTATTAGAGAGATTGAACTTGTTAAACCTTGATATTCGTACTTGACACATGAATTTATTATTCCTGTAAAAATGTTTCAAGACTTATGAAGCTTATGAAGTACAGACCTGAGGCAGCTCTTAGGTAAAGGTTTAAATGACAAGGAGAGAAAAACAGGCATAAAATGATGTCAAAATCTTATGTAATGATAGCAAACTTGCAGTTTTTTCTCTTATAAAATCCCAGAGCATGTAGACAAGGCAATTCAAAATGGTTGACAGCTCAGGACAGGTGGATGGAGCAAGTGATAGATGGACTCCAGAGCAATTAAAAGCTTTCCTCAAATGGAAGAGCTTTCATTTTTAAGAGATTTGAGAAGTTATAGTATGAGATGGCCTCTGATTGTGTTTATTTGTATCTACAATTCACATCAGCACAGTGAAACACATCTTAATGTCCACAGGAGGCAGGACAAATAACAAACCATATTTCAACCATCAGCTGTCCCAAGGGCATTTACCTCATTAATGAGGATGATGGCTTCAATTTTTCTCTTGAGAGTCTTTGAAAGGAGGTGATTGATACAGTTGCATAACAGTGACATATAACTTCTGTGATTCAAGCAATAAACTCTGTTTCACCTCTTAAAAGCTCTGGGGAATATGGTAAATTTGGTGAGAATTCTCTGTGTTGTCCTGTGAAACAGTGCCCTTAGATTAAGTGGTAAAAATAGGGAAAAAAGAGAAAATACTGAATGCATCATGCTTAGACCTTTGTGCCCATGGTCTCCCACAGCAGCACGGGGCATCCCCACGAGGCGTTGTCAGGAGAAAGGCAGATGACACCTCAGAGAGCAGAGAGAAAAAAAAGGAAAAATATAAACTCTTTTTTCTATTTTTTTTTCTCATAGAACTGGACTTTTAAAAAAATTTTATTTAATTTTGTCTTCTTAACACAACCAATGATTTGCCATTACAATCAGGGCAAGCTCTGTCTATCATCAGGAGATCTGGACAACATCTTTTATACAGATGGAGCAGTCAGACATGACTTGAGCAGTCAAAGTTGCCAAAGATGGTTGTTTTTATTGATAACTAATGGGAGATTTTTCCAAGTTGCCTATAAACATGGTTGCATGGGAAAAGTATTATGGAAGAACAAGGCCATGCTATTTATAACGTGAATCTGCTGAAAGGGTCCTTTCTGTGATAAAAAACTCTTTGAGAATATTGGCTGAATCTACAACAGCATCTCTTTTGGAAGATGGAGCATTCTGCATGTAGACACAGTAAAATATCACTGGAGATCACGCATCATCAGTGCAGTGATGCAGCTTGGTCCTCAAACTGGATCTCATAGGTAATAGCTAATTTTCTTAGACTGAAGGGTAAAACAGTTACTATATATATATATATAAATTTCTTTATAAGGAAATTATTTGGCACAATTAAGAGAGTATTTGCAAAACAATCCTTTTTCTTTGGTATCAGCTCTATGCTGGCTTCAATACAGCCTCCCATTCAATAAATTTCAAAGATCATCAGGAGTTACGTCCGCGGATTAGTTTTGGTTATAAAATCTCAGTGTTCTGCTGTCTTGCCATGTGCCAGATTTTTTGCTGCAAGTGCTTCACCTCCTAATGGAGTGTGAGGAAGAAAAGCTGAGCACAAACAGTGTTGATTCAATGAATTTGCAGCCTGCTTAAAGAACTCGGCTCTGCCCTAACAGGATTTTATGGGAAACAAAAGAAGAAAGGAAAATGGGTTCTCTGACAGAATAGAAATCCCCTGGTTTTGCTGATGCCAAACTTATCTCAGTACCACATGACGAGATGTCCCAGCAATTCATAAGTAAGAGCTGAGATCAGATTGGTTCCACATTCGTGAAAAAAAACCCTCTTCGAGCGCCATTAAATCCCTGCAATGACCTCCAAATGAAAAGATTTCGTGTGGGCGTGAGTGGAGAAAAATCCTGTAACTAGTTCTATCTTGGCAATGCTAAGCTTGTTTCAAATGTCTTTTAAATAGAAACACTGGGCAAAAGCAGTTCCTGGGACATCTGGAGCAGGGAGCGTCCGGGGTTGGGCTTAGACACCTCCTTCCCTCTGCAAGGGTGGGGAAGCCACTGGACCCCAAATCACGTCCCAGCCCAAATCCTAACAGCACCAGAGAGCCTCTGAAAAGGCAGGGACCTGGCAGAACCCAACTTCCCAGCTTCTTCTTGCTCGCCTCAAGTCAGGAAATGACCAGGGTGAGGTCAGGAGGTGAGGGTGCATTTCCAAATCCTCCTCCTTAAGTGGGTCCAGCAGCCCTGAGGATGCCAAGCCTTTATCCCATTATTCCCTCTTGGCAAGAACACACCCATGATTACTAATAGACTGACATTTTAATTTTGAGACATGCCTGGTAGGAAACAGAGGGAAAAACATTCGAGATCATACTTTCTGGGTCATCTCTGTGTTTGGTTTGAGGCACGACTTGTGAAATGTCAGCCTTAGAGTCATAAATGACAATTCTGGGTTACCTACATATGGTGTTTTGACTGGAAAAACTCAGAAATCCACTCTTCCCCTGAGTCAGCTCCTAGGACAGCCCTCTGGATTTCCTTGTTCATGAACTAATACTGTTTTGAAGCAGGAAGCACAACAAAACCATAAGCATGCTGAATATTAAATGTTTTATTGTATAAATATTGTGTTGTATTGCATTGCTTGATGGGAGCAAGGACACATGGCTGAATATAAACTCTGTCTTGGTATGACTTTTTGTGGGGGTGGTTTTGTGGGTTTTTTGGTTTTTTGTTGGGGTTTTTTGGTTTGTTTGGTTTTTTAGTGGGATACATCTTGATCAACAGCAAGTAGATACCTGGGCTGCAGCATCCCTGTCTCCAGAGAGGGATCCTGTTCAGCAGTAATCCAGCACTGGTGGCAGCAATGGGAAGAAATTGGTGAAACATTTCAAAGGGGAAAGCACGTCACAGCTGAGTAATGAACAACTCAGTGCAGGGTTTACAATAGTATTAAACATTGGTTTAGTATGTATTCTGCCAAAATCTATGTTAAATCCATGGCAACAGCATTAGTTTTTTCTTGGACAGCCCAGTTTTGGGCTGCAAGTGTGCATTAAATCCTTGCTGGAAGAGGAACAAGTAATCCGAGCCTCAGCATGATCTCTCCTAGCCTAGCCCTCTCTCTTATTACAGTTGTTCACCCAGACTAGTGCTTTGAATGTAGATGAACTTGGGAAAACTACTGGAGCCAGCAGAAAAAGGTAGAGGTGTCAAACATGACAAAGGATCTCCGAGCGGGGAGTGCCAGCTCTTCCTGTTCCTGCAGGGTCTTCTCACATCCCAACCTCTCCGGAA
This sequence comes from Edolisoma coerulescens, assembly GCA_013397115.1. Lineage (NCBI taxonomy): Eukaryota > Metazoa > Chordata > Aves > Passeriformes > Campephagidae > Edolisoma > Edolisoma coerulescens. Next base: position 1,417,782 of record VWZW01005197.1, on the reverse strand, counting down.
GTAAATTACCAGAGAAAACGCGTACAATTTTCTTTTATATTAATCAACATCCCTTTGTCTTCGTGGGTGATAATTGCTCCTGACTTCCACTAAGTGAAAACCAGCGAGCCAAATCCACTGGTGGCATTCGCAGCGGGAGCATCGCTGGGAGTCGGGAGGGATGTGACAGGGACACTTTCTGGGCTTTCCTCCTGTTCCCAACACCTCCACAGCGCTAGACAGGGCTATTGGGACACAATTACTTCCCCTTTTAAATGGGAAGGCTCAGACATGGAGTTTTCTTGTCATTTTTATTAATTATGATTTATACTTACAAGGACTGTTTTAAGCTGTCAGCACAGGAGGAGTGGTGGCAGAGCTCTTCAAGTCCTTTCTCCAGGGACATGATGGTATTAATAATATCATCATTTTCTATTTTTTTTCAATCTAGTATAAAATCCATGAAGCATGAGAACAAGCCTTTGAAACCCCTTCTCCTCTCCCCAGTCTCTGACAGGAGCTGGTAGCAGTTGCTGAGGGAAGGGGCTAATTACATACTCTCAGATAGGCAACTGCTTTATTTGCTGGGGTTGGTTTTTTATTTTTTTTTTGTATTTTAAAAATAAGGGGGTTGAGTAGTGAATGCAATACATAATTACCGAGGTGAATTCTGAAACGCTGAAGGCAAAATGACACATTGCATCTCAGCAGGATAAATCTGCTAAGATTTCAGAACTTATTTATTTATCTATTCATTTATTTATTATTAATTATTTATTTGAAGCTGTTCTCATTTTCCCTGCTTGTTTTTTGCTATCCAGGAATTGCAGCCTTTCTTCATCTCGACCGGTGGAGGCTCACCTTTAATGAGCTGGTTCATACCTGAAGCATTTTTGAAATTTGGTACAATATTTTAGGCTGTTACTCCCTTTCTCACCTCTCCTTGTTTCTTTCCTGATGCTTTTTAATTTTTTTAAACCATGGCATTTTAAATCTATAAAGAGATGTGTTTTGTGTATTCTTGCCACGATAAAAATACTAGAGAGCTTAGAAGAAAATATATTTTTAAACTTCAGCTTAGTTTTGCAGGGCCTGTTTTTGTTTTATGAATTCAGAAATATCTGTGCAGATCCTCTGCTGTGATAAATTAAAACTCTGCAGCTAAGACAACTAATATAAGGTGAAAATATGCCCTCCATAAACTAGAAGATTATTTGAATAACACTATTGTTTGTTCTTCAAAGGATATATATCAAAATAAATGTAAATATTTGAATTATCAATAAAGAAAATACCTGTTTTATTCCAAAGAAAAGCTGGTTCTTCTTTGGTTCTGCTGCTTTCACAAATGAAAGTGGCAAATAACCACCAGAAAAAGGAGAGCTCTTCCTGAACTGTGGGTCTGCTGTTCATAAATAAGCAGAGTTACATCACTGAAAGGAATCATTAATAGGACATCACAAAAGTGGAACTACATTATATTAACATTATAATACTGTATTACTGCTGATATCCTGAAATGTTGCACATTTCCAAAGTATACAGTGCACTAGAGACACTAATCTTCCTCAAGAGTCCACGACTGAATAAATGTGTTCCAGCCCGATGTACAGCCCCCATAAATCAGCTCATTATTTCTTAGGCATCACTATATATAATTGAAATTGGTGTCATGTTTATAACCCCTGCTCACAGAGCATGTGTGTGGAAATGGGCTAAAAACTGCTGAACAGATATTTTGACCTTAGGTGACCTTCGTTTAATCATCTTTCATATGACACAGAAGAAAATAACAGTGTTGAAGAAGAAATTAATATAATTTCAGGGAGTTATCTCCAGCAGTCTTGTAAGGTCATTTATGAATTCCAGTAATCGTGGTGGATGCCCTTCTCATGTGTGCTGATTAAGAGGTCAAAACCGGGATATTTTTACTTGTTTTTAGAGCTTCACAATGATTTGCTGAGCGATATCTTTTTTT
>VWZW01005197.1:1325431-1415801 GCA_013397115.1 Edolisoma coerulescens | reverse complement strand
TTTTTTTTTTTTTTAAAAAGTATTTCACTAGAGTGTGGCTTAGCAGAATATGAGAAATGGAAATTTATGTCAGGAACATAGGAAACGACTGAGCATCTCTATTCCACAGCCTGGGAGATTATGCATGCAGCCCCGCATCACAGAAGGTGTGGAGAGAATGGAAATGCAGCGCCTTGATGGGAGGCTCTCCTGTTGTCTCAGGTCAGCTCCCAATTCATCCAGGAGACAAAGGAAGGCCCGGAGATGAAAGTCCAAACCCACTGTCACCCCGTCACAGCGGGAGGAAGTTGCCAGACAACATCTAAGTGTTGTATAGCTCCGTATTGAGCCCAAAGCCTTTTGAAATGAGCAAACAGACTTTGATGTGGCAGCGTGGGATCTGCTCTGCATCACCACAGGAGGGGATCCTCCAGGAGCAGGATCCATCAAGAGGCACAGGGAAGGCTGGAGGATGGATGGGTGCCCAGCTTGGTGCATGGAGCAGCTCCTGCCTTGACCTCACACTCACAATATTTTGCCCTCCGTTGCCTCTGGCAGAGGGAATGCAGAGGCAGACATGGGGTGGGGAGGGAAGAGCTACATCAGCCCCTGGAGAGGGAAGAGCCAAGCTTTCACTTAGCCACTCCTGTGAATTCCTACACCTCCTGAAGCTCTGTACTTAACACTCATGGTGTTTAACTTTCTCAGTAGGGAAAAGTGCTGTGAGCCTTTCCAAGGTAAATAAACCACAGCCACCTTGCGCTGTGGGCGCATGTCTTACCCAAAGCCTCTGGCTGCCTCCCCCACAGCTTTTTTCTGATACTTGGCCTTTTCCTTCTGCTCATACAACAGAAATTCCCTGCAACCATCCCCTTACCTCCCACCTCAGCTGCTGTAACTTCCCTAGCACAGCTTTGCAAAGATGCCTGCTTCCCACTGAGGTCCCTTCCACCAACAGTGCTCGCTCCTCCCCCTCCCTCTGGGTGCTTGTCTCTTCCAGAGTCTCAGGTAATACTGCCATCCATTTCCAAGGTTCCCATTCTTGTCATGCTTGGACTCAAGGGAGACCCTCATGTCCCGTCTGCGAGCTGATGTGATCACTTCAGCATCACCAGCCAGTGCATTCCACAATCCATCAGCCAAAGGACCCCCCCACGCTTCCCACCAGCTCCATTCCTGCTCTCCTCTGCTGCCTTTACAGTCACTTCATGGTTCCAGTAGCTCATGGTCTCCTTAATAATGATAATCCCAGTTCTGGGACAAGTTAAAAAAAAATTAAATCCTTAATACTCAGCAAAAGAATTAAATTCTGGGCTTTTTCAAGTGAAAGCTATTGTGCTGTGTGGTGACCAGACCTTGCCCCTGCCTGCTCCAGCCTCAGTACTGCAAGCATAGGGAGAGAAGGAGGCAGGCAAGGAACACGACACACTCTGTGTCTCAGTGAAAGAAAGGGTCTTTATACCCTGTGGTCCAGGTGATGATGGCAAACAAACACCTCCCTAAACTCCTCCCAGGCCTGGACATGTTAACTCAGATCAATGGCTTATAAACCAGGCTACCTTTCTAAAATGAGGGAAGCTGTTGAGTGTCTCTGCCAAGATTCTCACTTAAAAATGAGAGAGACATAAAATTTCCAATATTCTCATTAGGTAATTTGTTTAATAAATACTTTGCTTTTTGCATCATTTAATAATTCCTACGCCAAGGCTGCTGCAGAAATTTCAGTTTGGGAGGAAGAAAATTGTTGGCTCCTTTCACAAGACTTACTCAGTGCCTCTCACTGGCTCCAAGCTGTAACTGTGAGTTATGCCACAGCTACAACCATTTCTGCTGAGTGTGCAACACAGGCCACAGCCCAATATCATGTACATATCTGCAATTTTTCGTCTCCAGTGAAAAAAACTGAGGAAAAATCTAGATTGACTGAAACCCATGGCCAAAATACCAGTTACTGCAGGTGGAGCTAAAAATTTCCTCCCAGATTTCCACAATGCATAAGAAGGTATTTTCCTTGCTGGCAAACATATGATTTTTCACATCTTGTATTCAAACCCTCAAATAAAGACCTGCGACTATATTCATACAACCATATACACTGATCTCTAGCTACCTTACTTTATGAGGATTGCTACTCAGATATTTTCTGTCAGCCTGCACTGCAGTTGCCAAACCCCTCGCAGTTCATAATATTTTACCTCTGTCAAACAAGGGAGAAAACCTGTAAGTATTTAAATGCGGATTAGATGCAGCTTTGTAGAAGCTGATAAACGGACTTGGCCAGGACAGCTGTGAGCCATGGAAAGTCGAGTGCCTGCTCCAGCAATGAGCACATGCAGAGAAAACGCGGAGGGAGCGTAGCTGGAAACAGGATCCAGATCCATGAAGTCCTGCTGGTTTCACAGCCCAGACACCTCTTCTCTGCCTGCTGGAGATGGTCTTGGCCGTCCACTGCTTTGGAAATGTGCACACATGAATATGAATTTCCACAGCAGTAGCTCATTCCCCCCTTGTGTCACAGCAATCGTGCAGATTCCCTGGAAGAGTTCAAGGCCAGGTTTGATGAGGCTTTGAAAAATCTTTTCTAGTGGAAAGTGTCCCTGCCCAGGGCAGAGGGGGTGGAACTAGAGGAACCATAAGGTCCCTTCTAACCCAAACCATTATATGATTCACATCTTTCTTTCTCCAAGAGTTTTCTTTATACATCAGTCACTGCCTCCATTTCTTGGAAAAATCAACACCTCTGAAATCCCAATTAATACAGACTTTTAGAAGAACTCTATGTCCCATTCTGATCTCCTTCATCTCTACCTCAAGCCAAGGGGGGACCCAAAAATGTGATAGTTGCATTCTGGTCAGGAAAAGCCACCCTAAAAATTCAGCACCACACGTATGGTGTAATGACAGAGGAGGAAAACTCGAAGAACCCTGAGAACTCTTTTTTATTAACCTTTGACTTGTGCAATGGAGGGGGAGGCATTAAAGACTCCCTATAAAGATATATCAAAGGGGAGAATGTGATAACCTCAATGAAATAGCAAATTACACCCAAATCTCAGGAAGACAATGTCTGTGTTTCTTCTGAAAGGAGTTTTCCTGTAGGAGTGCTCAGTGAGGGAATCTGAGTTAATCCATGGGGGCTGAGGTTTCCAGTACCAGCCTGGGAGGTGAGGCAGGTGAGCACTTTATGGAGGGAAACCAGGTCTAATAAGCCACTGTGCTAATAAGGAGAAAGCTCATTTCATCCACCATTAAATATCCATTAAGGACTTTAATTCTTGCCAGCTCGCTTGCACGAAGCAGAGTCAATGGAGAGCTGTGTTTATTAAGCTTCACTATTCATTTTGCCCAAAACGGCCTCGTGACATAAAGGGGAAGAGAAAAGCCAGGCATCCAGTAGATGAGTGCTGTGAAAAATATTCTGACTTGTTTCTCTACTAATAACTTAAGTGTTAATGGAAGCAGGCTTCCTCTTTGGTTCCTTGATCACCTTAAGGAACCAAAATACTTCCCAGGTTTGTTTTAAAAAGCATGAATGGCTGACTTTTCAATGTTCCCAATGAAATGCAGCACTCACTGTCTTCCTCAAGGTGCTCCTAAGCATAGCTAGTGGTAAAAAAATCACAAAGAATGATGGGTTGAAGCCTCAGAAAGACATTGAATAGTGATTGTATCTTTATTATTTTCTAAAAAAAAAAAACAAAGCTAAATATTTTCTTCTTTGAAATAGAATTTGGAACTAAAAATCTCCACACCCTGTGAATTTTTAAAAGCCCCTTTACCTGCAATGTAAAAGATCTCTCTCAAACCTAGGGAGAAATGCGTGGTCCCTCTGTAGGGATGTGCAGGGATGCAGGGATGGAGTGAGAAGGAGACATCCACCTTCCAGTCAAGAAGCCGTTTTCCCCATTTGTTACACAGTTCTGTGTCTTGTTTTTCAGAGAGGAAGAAACCCCTTCACACACTTGTGTATGATCTGTCCTTAGGCTGTTTGTTCCTGCTCAGACTCAAGAGGAAGACAAAGTGTCTGGGACGTGCAGTCCTATCTCTAAGTATGCAGGTTTAAGGGAGTTGTGATTAACATCAGATAATTCTGGGAGCTTATGGAAAGTGAAACCTCTCAGACATTTCAGATTTGTCTCCTGCTGATTTTGGAAAACATTCTTTACACAAACTTAGATCCTGTATCTTTAATTCATATTTTCTGCCTTTACATCAAATCCAACTACTAAGGTTTCTGAAAACATTTGAAAATATTAGTTCTGCTACACTTTCTTCTTCTTTTGATCAAAAAGCATGACAAACAAATCATCTACAATAGCTTTCATTTAACTACTGCCTCTGCATATCAGAATACTTCACTGCTTCCAGCAGTTACCAGTTTAACAAACTATTTTTTCCCCTAGGAGGGAAAGTCTTGCCAACCTCAACTAAATATTTGGAGTTACAGGTTGTTAAGAGTACTGTATCAGATTTATTTTTGTAGCTCTAGAAGAGATCTTGGGTATTTCTCAGAACAAACTCAGCATTAGAACCCCAGCTTTGGAGAGCCTGGAATGCAAAGCATGGAAGTTGGAGAGAAAACAGGTTACCATGGTGGATGAGAAGTCCCACAGACCACTGTGTGACTCCTGAGAGTGTGATAGGGATATTTGCCACATGGAATAATTTCTTTTCTGACAGAGTTGATCAAAACCAACCCAGAATCACAGAATCTTCCCAAATTCCACCATATCAATACTGTGGTCCCCCACAGACATCTAGCGTTTTCTTTATAGTGCAAAAAAATATGTTTCTGAATACAGAGGCTAAAATGAAAATGCCACTTAGGTTTTCATGCAAGGCCAAATGCCTCCTAAACATTAAACCTTCACATTTTTTCAGAAAAAAAAAATCTTCTTTTCTCCAAACACTTCAAAAAGAGACAAAAAGGCGAGGGGAGCTATTTTCCCTGCTTTTACAAAGCATAATGCCGGAACCTAAACTGATTTCAGATTAAAAGAAAGAAAGAAAGAAAAGGGTTATTTTTACAAGGTCTCTGCATTGATTAGCTTCAGAGAAGGAGACTGTGTCTGTGGTGCTGCACTACAGCTCTAGCAAAGGTGTGTAAAAGGAAACAGGAGACAACAAGAGACCCTCCATAAAACTGTGGCTGTGTTTTGTCTGCCTGCTTTTCACTGTTCCACAGCCTCCTGATGGAAGATGTCAAACGCTTTTGGGTTGTGCTGATTCCATGGGAGCTCAGGATCCTCAGCTCCCAGAGGAAAGGCTCTGTAATTACCATCGCTACTGTGATCAGGGTATTGATCTGCAGTGAAACAGCACAGCATCAGCATATGGCAGTGCTTCTTTTATCCCCAGGATGAAGGCTTGGAGAGTTTATCTTCCTGTGAGAGGACCTCCTTTATTTTTTCATGCAAGCCATTAAGAGTATTGACAAACTACTGAGATTGTATCAGGAAGGGTTTGTTGTTTTTTTGGTTTTTTAGAAAGATTAAATATCTCAGTGATGCATTGATTTTTATTTATCAGCCAAAAAAGTTCTTCTAACAAAAAACTATAATCAAGCAATCAAGTCCACTTACCTTATTAAAAAAAACCCCTAAAACTTATGAGCGTGAGAATGCCAAATAATCTGGTTTTGTACAACCTTTTGGCTACTTTTTAATATTTAACACAGGCTCCTTCCAAGATAGGTCTAATGCTTGTATAAAAATGAAACTGCAAGGGCTAAATTCTCTTTTCATTGATATGCCAGGCCCAACAGATAAAAGAATAGGCTGTGTTGTTCCCTTCTTAGGCACCTGGGTCTGAATCCTGCAACTAGTGTTGCTCCTTTATTTTCTGCATCCATTTGCTTTTTTGCTCCCGGCAGATAAGCTGAGTGCTATTAATATGAATTTCCTCGCATAAATATGTTAATATGCTATGGCTAAATGCAGATAAGTAAGGAGCTGGAATGGAAAAAAGTCCTCTCCCCATCCAGATTTTCAGCCACGCTCTGATTTTTTTGTTGCATCTTTTTCAAGCACTTTAAGATTTCAACTTTCCAAAAAGTCAAAAAATGACCCCTGAAGAAAAGCCAAGAGGAACACAAAATGAGGAAGAAAACCCCCACCTGCACCAGAACTGGTGCCAGTATCATCTGTGCAGTGCAGCCATCACAGACTTCCTTTCTGGAGCACGATTGAGCCCAGGTGTTATTACTCCACTGGGTGCTGTCTGCATTTAAGTAACTCTTTCTCCTTTGAAACCCCATTTTTCAGCAGTGTCACTTCACTATTGCTCCTCTGTGAGTTGCATGCCGTGATTTTTTTTTCATGCATTAAGTTATTTTTTTCACGCATTAGTAGTTATATACATTATTACCAAGGAAAATTCAAGGAGAAATAGACACAGTTCCAAAGTCTTAAAGAAAAGAAAAAAAAAAAGTGGGGTTTATTTTACTTTTTTTCAGGGAAATATTCCCAATAGAAGAATCCTGCTGTTACCTAAGGAGAACACTATGGGTTTTTTTGAAGTAAATTCCCTTAATCTGCCTCCATTTCCTAGAAAATGTCAGATGTACCTATAGAGAGAATCAGACACTTTAAGATTCTAATAGGCATTTGAAACAACCTTTGTATCAGTTAATTAGATTGCATGCAAGGTGGTAATGAGGTCACAGAAACTAATTTGATGACCTTTGTTATAAAGAGCTATTAATTAATGTATAATTAATCTTCACATTCATAGGAGACATTGCATACGACTTGTACATGAAAACACAATTAGAAAACATCATATTCATGTTATATATGATTGTTGATTAAATGGTTATCATATTTAAATTATTCCCAAATTATAATGCAGATAAGCAGTGAAGGTAATCAGATAACAACGAATTGCTCAGCGTTAGAGTTTGTTCAGGGTGTGACGACAAGCTAAGTCATTAAGCAGCTGTTTGAACATGATGCAGACTCACCAACGCTTCCTAAAATAGCATCCCTTGCTTGCAAAACCAGGATCCTACTTCTGATAAAGCTTGGATTTCATAAAGGAGAAAAGAAGAAACAACCATAAGCAAGGACATAACCAGGATTATCAGAAATTATGTGGTTTTTTTGGCAAAAGTGGAGGCAGAAAAGCTTCAGTTCACAATTAATTTATCTGCAAAACCTTTCTCCAAGCTTTGGTGGCAATACTGAAAATAGATAGATGCCCTGTACTCATCTCCATGCCCTCAATCCCTCCTCCCCTGGCACAGTGTGAAGAACAAATATTAGCAGAGCTTAATGGCCAGGTCAGCTGCAAGCTCTGAAAGTTTGGATTTAAAATGTGGGATGAATTCGGCAAAATGACTTTAAACGAGTTACAGCTTGTCCAATGTTATTAATGAAGGAAATGACCTACTTTCTTGCTCCATAGATGAGGGGATAACTCATTAATGAGCAATAATACATTAGGACTTAATATGGGGAGCTACCAAGCTAAATTCTAGGGGTCTGTTGGTGCTCCTATGTAGGGTTTACCTTAGACCTTTGCAAACCCTGTCCTAGGAAATCTGCCCATGGAGTATGGCTGCACTGTCAAGTCTTTCATTTCCAATGCTTCTGGCTTAAGCTCCGGAAAAAATCATTCCCAGATCACCATAACCCAAGTAATCATTTCTGCATGGTCATAAGAAATTATTTTAAAAAATCCTAAATGCTGAGACTTGATCATTTCTAGGAAATGGCTGTAAAAATAGCACCTTATTGTTTCCAAATGATTTCCAGATCAAAACTGTTCCATTTTCAAATTTAAATCTTCAATCTGCAAGCATTTATAAGTAGCAGTTTTCTTCTTGTCAATAGCTTTATTGAACTCATGTTCTGAGTTCTGAAAATGAAACCACGTCCCCTCAGCGTCGCAAACTCTCAGGCTGGGACTCGGATTGTTGCCTGTCTCACATTACACCAATTCCACAGCTGGACTTTCATTAGCACCAGGGCTAATTAAAAGACATGGGATCCAAACTGTTCTGACAGAACATTGGCTACTTGACAAAATTAATATTTTCGTGAGAACGCTTTCCAGGGAGAAAGTCAACTTCTTTGTGCAAAAGAAATGCTCCTCTTTTGTTTTCCCTCCCACTATTTCTTGGACACACACAGGCACACCCCCGTAATTTGGAGGCAGAGATGCCACCACACGTTTCTAGTGCTGTTTGCATTGCAATCCCTGTGCCACTTGACATCTTTGGCACTGAAATATCCACCAAATGAGAGGGGGGATGAGGATGCTTCACAGGAAACAGCATCCAGGCAGAATCCAGGGATTAAAAACTAAATAAATTAAGAATTAGCAGACTCCTCTTCTTCGTTTTCCATAAAATACTGACACAGCTTTCCGAGTCTATTTTTGAGATAACTGAAAGCATTTGGGTTTTTGAGAAGTTAAATATTTCTTTTTAAAATGCGCTTCTGTTTGTGATTAGCTATCATGCAATATTTCGTTGTAATTGATAAATCAGATGAAAAAGAACTTACTGAAGCATAGCTATTGCCCTGGAAAGTAGAAATACAAAATTGCTTTAAAATCGTGCCGGGTTCTCTGATCTCCTACAGAAAAAAACTGAAAACAGAGTAAAAATTAATAATACTGAATTTGCAATCAAGATTAACATTTGACAATGTCCCTTCAACTTATGTTGAACATTTATTTTTAAAAAGTCCCTTAAAATTTATTGCAATATAAAATTATAACTTTCCTTTGGATTTGAATAGAAATAACAGCAAGACCAATCAAGCCAGGTCTATTGATATTCCACTGCCAACACAGGTAAAATACATATATTTGAAGAGAGACATTAAACTTGAATGTAGGCTAGGATTTCCTCTCTTTGAGCTTCCTGGATGAAAGACACCGTATGGTTAATAAGTGTTGGGGCTGTGATGTATTCTTAATACTCCTGGAAGAGCAGACATGTTTGGAAAGTCCATTGCTGCTTTTGACAAGAGGGAATCCAAAGGCTCCCACTAAGGCCAAAGCTAAAAATACACACTGCTGGCTGGTGCAGGCAAGATTGCCCACAGATTGTTACAACTGGCATATTAAATTCAGCCTATGATTTATTTCAGAGCTCCCTGTAAAGCAGGTGGATAGAAAGGGGCAAGTAGCTATGATGGGAAATCCTGGTTCATTCTCCTCTCCTTGGTAACAGCCTGAGTGAGAAGATTATGGGAATGAGAGGAAAAGTGGAGGATTCTGCCAGTAATTCTCTTATTTACACAGTGAGTCTCTAGTCCAATGTCTCACGGCGCAGTCTCAGCTCTCACTCATCCCTTACCTACTCTTTATTTATTCAATTCCTAAAGTTAATTTTCTTATTAATGTGAAAAGATACAATTTAGACAGTGTAATTCAATCCATGTCTTTCCCTCTTCACAGCCGCCAGTGCTGGAGAGAGAAACAAACACCCACCTGAACACACTGTTGATTCTGTATTAAATAACCTATTGTCTGACCCTAGTGCTAAAACTTTGCTTTTCTGCTGTAGGATATTAATGATTAATAACCAAGTGGCACTTTGGAGGATAGCACCCACTCAGGTTGCCGTAGCCAACACACAAACTGAGGGACATATGAATATAAACTATTATAATAAGGCAGTTATAATCACCGGCAGTCATCCTGAAGCATGAGAAGGGTAAGAGAGGGGAGAGGACGATTTTCCTTTGGTAGATGGATGCAAGGAAGGCAGCCACACGTTGTCAATAATCCCTTAAGTATTGTGAAGATGCTTTACTGAAAGCAGTGCCCTCTGGTATCCTGGTGCAGTGACCAGGCACCCAAAGGTTGCAGGGTCATTGGCATTTTGGGACAATGCTCTGAACCACCATCAGATTGGAGATAAGCCTGGTTTGCTCCAGGCTGCATTTGTTGAAGTTAAATTCTCTCATGAAAAATTCACCCCTCAAAAAGGCAAAATGGTGTTGCAAGCTTACTGACTTTTGGAAATGGGAAAGCATGGATGTTCAGCCAGGCTTGGCATTGATACTTCTCCAAGCAAGAAACAAAAAAAAGCCCAAACCAGAAACCAAACCTTCACTAAAGTGTTGGCACAAACCAGATGCAGAACCACTCATAAAACCTTCCTATATATTGATTTCATGGTCTGGATACTCTTCTTTCATCCTGATTCTCTTCCAGGAGGAGTCCCAAGCCTTCATTTTTTCCCCTTCCACATTGTGATGTCTGAGATGCAACCGGGGGATGCTAGAGCTGGACAATCAAGGGAGCAGAGTCTGAGGATGCAACATAGATGAAGCAGACCAGAATTCAGCTTTTATTCTAACACAGGTATCTCCTTCCTTAAAAGAAAAAAACAAACAAACAAACAAACAAACAAACAAAAAAACCAAAAAGAAATGAATGTAAATATCACTAAATAATATAGGTACAAACAGAAAAAAAGCATATCTGCTCTTCCCCCACAGTTTGTGTACTCAGCTTTCTTGAAAGTGTCTCCATGGTGTGGCATTTTTCACTGTTAGATATGTTGGTGTTACCATTTAATTCATTACCCAAGGGCCTGTAGTGTAAAATACAATTTTCCTACTTGGATTCCAACCATACCTGCCATGCATAATAAAAGCCACACATTCATTTTGCAAAAATAAATCGAATTCCTTTCGGGGGCACGCTTTTATAGATGGCTGAATCTGCAGTGCTTCTGATTAGACTAGAATAAAAAAGGAAAAGGGAAAAAGGAAGGAAAAAAATTTGTCCCTGTGGATATTTGTTCACAGTGTTACAACTGCTTCTGGGAAGGGGGATTGCCTGCTTCTTTAAATAGAGTGGTAGTTGTTAGCCATGTGTAGCGCACAGCGAAGTGTGAGACAATTGCTCCGCTGTTACAGACCAGGGAGAAATGTATGCATGGAGATACGTTCTGGCTTGTTAACAGGCTCCAAAGCAGCTTTGTGCAGCTGCCACGAGGTTTCCCCCCTCTTTGCTGGCTGATTTCAAGAGCTGGCCTGGCTTGGTGGGCTCGGAAAGGACAATGCCACGAGCCCAGCACTGCAGGCCCTCTCCGAGCACCACCGATCCTGGCCCTGCCACCAATGTTGAATGGGTGACATTAATAGCTCAGTGTGACCTGCCAGCTGGGGTGTTCATCCTGGAAAAAGCTGCTCAGGGGGTCCTGGCCGACAACCTGACTTCGAGCCCCTCCAGATGGGTTTGACAGCACAAGTACAAGTTCCTCACGAGCGCTGTCGTTGCCTAGTGAGTTATTAATGTATATTAGTGATTAATGGTCAATGGTTTGACTCAATGCTCTTAGAGGTCTTTTCCAACCTTAATGACTCCATGACAGTATCATTTATTATATCACCATTTGTTTATTTTGCCCCAAAATTGGCACTCTGCACCGCTGTTGTGACAGGCACACGGAGGAACCGCGCAGTTCTGCACTTAATTTCCACAGAATTAAATGGGATCTGTGGTTGCCCAGCACCTCAGAGGAGCAGGCACTAATTGCCAAGCAGTGAATGGAGCACTGAGAAGCACTGAGAGCAGGAAAGTTAGCTATGATGCCACCCAGAAGATTAAGAAGCTGTCATGTTTGCTCACAGTAAATCATTAGCCAACGTGTTTTATAAAATAGTAACAACATACATTGCTCCCTGCGGTCCATGCTTGCTTCTGCACCAAACGTAACACAGGTCTGTAACAGGGAACAGAAATGAGAAGTGCATGAAGGATGGGAACACTGCAGTCCCTCTGTCCTTGGCCTGCCCATCACCAGGAGTACGGCAGCTTGAGAGCATAGAAAATCAGCAGCCTCCATATGAAGCTGCATATGCATGACTTGAGGCCAAGAGAAATCCCATATGTATCCCCAATATCTGCTAAAGGCTGCCATTCCCTCTCCCAGGACTTAAAGGAAACGTCTCTGGAGTCAAGCAGGAGCAGGACTTGCATTCCCTGCTTTTCAAGCATGTCCTGAAATCATCTGACTGCAGAAAGCCTTTACCACTGCAAAGGTTCCAGCAAAGGGCTCACATTCCTTATCATATCTGCTGGTTTTTCATATCACTTGGCTGGTGCAGGCGTGACATATCAGCAAATGTTCATTTTGAACTCGCTCACTCCTCCTCCTCCATGTTCTAATCCCATGTGAGGTTCACTGTGTCTGTTTGACTACAGTCAAATTGAAACCACAGCACGTATGAAACACCAATTTGCAGAAGTGTGTGATTCAGCAAGAGAAATAACTCCCAGGACTCCCACTGTCTTATCAAGTGATCTTGAGATTATAGTAGCACAGTTAATTTTGGATACCGAGCTCCTGATAGCTGAATAAATAGCTCAGTAAATAAGGACAGAATCTCATCAGTCATTCATTCTGATCTGCAGTTGGGTTCAGCATGTGAATTAAGATTTGAGTTCTCATCCATCCTGTAGGGAAGGAAAACATTTGAGCAAAATGCATTCACATATTCCACTAAGACTGTCCCAAAATGGTTCAGCCAGAATCCAGGCTTCTGGGTGCACTTACACTTTGTGCCCAAGAATAAAACTTTAACACGTACCTTACAAGATAATTAACTCCCCTTATAAAACCCAACAATAACAAAGAAACTTGGCAATGGTCAACTTTTTCTCTTGCCCTCTGTTCCTGATTAACTTTGCTGGAACACCTACAGGCTCATGTGTGCATTTTGCAGCTGTCCCACCAGTGTTAAAGGAAGTCTTGCATTTGCAGTAAAGAAAGCAGTAATGGACCTCACAGGCTTTATCCTCATTCCCAGGCACTTCTGAATGTGATGTGGCACTGGTGGAATTTCACAGGAGCATGGACACCCCCTCAGGGGGATGACTACAGCCCATCTGAAGAACCTTGTGGGGAGAAAGAGTTTAGGCTCAGGTGAGGCTTATGTCCATTCTCTCTCTCTCTTCCTTCAACGGAAGGTGCCACAACACAGAGGGAGCAGAGGGAATACTTCCCACCAACTCCTGCCATCTCCTTTCTCAGCCTTTCTCTACCTTGCCCCATCAGCTTGTCATTAAAACACACATACGTAATGGGAGAACATCTAGTTAAGTTTCCTGGCACTTGAATTAACAGAGTTACCTTCACAACACCAAATCAGACAACATTTCCAGGGTGATATATTGAAAATCTTGTGAGAACACAGGCAGAAGCACTAATAGTGTGTATATCATTAACTCCAAGCTGATAAAACATTAGCTGCTTAACTCCTGCCAAATGCACCAGGCACCTCTTCCAACACTGTGTTACTGTTTGAATGTTGCCTGTCAGAAAGTGAGAGTACTTTAACTTTGCTTAAATCACTTCAGAATTTGAGGAGTTGGGACTTCAGAATTTGTGTAGTCATTAAATGACTTAAAAAGGAATCCTTTCAAGCAAAATGCAACTTTTCAGAAGTTGGGTTGTTTTTTATCTTCCTAAACTATTAGANTTTTTTTTTTTTTTTAATCAAACATTTTTGGCCCTTCCAAACTATAGAGTTTCAGAAAGTCTGAGGAAGAGGAGCAAATGCCCCAAGGCATGGTCTGGAGTGCCTCGCAAGGCAACTTCTGTTTGGCAACAAAAGTTGGGGTACAGCTAAGGAGATGTGCAATGCCACACAGAGTGGTTTATCTTAAATCTCTCTCAGCTCTGTGCCACAGCAGCATTTCCCCCTTGATTGTGCTATGGCTGGTGGTTTGACCATAGTATAATAAAAATTATTACATGCATATTTATCTATGTATTGAAAACGTACTATGCACATAGATAGAACTGTGACTGTATAAATGCATTCTCCCTGTGCATCTAAACCATCCCCTTCTGAATACACCCCTTGGTTTTAGACTTAAAGGGATTAAATTCCACCCAATGGACATTATAGGCACCTTGTCCCCTTTTGGATGATCACACCTGATTCTTTGTATCAGGAATTTCACCAGAAATACTTTAATTTTTAATTTCCTGAGGTTAAGCTTGTGTTTGGATTCAGTAAGAGTCTGATGAGCAATCATACTTGCCCCACGGATGAGTAACATACACAGTTCAATTCAAGCATGTAATTAATAGTCACTGCTTAAAGGCTGTGTTTAATTTGATTTATAGCACATAACCTTATTTTTCAGCCCCACTTGTTATTTAGCCCGACCTTCCATTTAGACCTACCAATGTCTTCCATTTGGTACATACAAGAGTGTCCTGGTTTTGGGGCCAAGTGGGTTATTCCATGCCATCCCTGACCTTCTCTGCTGTGGCTCCCCCAGTGTCTCCCTGGCACAATGGATACACCCCAGCTTCTTATGCGGCCTCAAAAATACCCATTAGCTGCAAAAAAATAGACCAAGCTGGAGTGAAAAACCAAAAATAAATAACTGGGAGTGCACTCCTGAGTCAGACCTTTCCCTCCCCTTCTCTGGCCAGCATCAAAAGCTGGACTTCTGCCAACTGCTTCCTCCTCAAAAACCAACAAAAACGAGTCTTACGCTGGGTAATGCTCTAAACCCCTTTCTGCAGAATACACTCGCCCCGCTTGCAAGGGGCTGGGCAAGGCTTGGAAACCCTCTAATTGTCATGGATAGATCAGCAAACCCCTTTGAAAGCCATGTCAGCCCCATTTAATTATTTTGCTTCACACTTGGGTGCCTTTAACACAACAGTGCCTGCAAGGTGTTCTCCGTGCCGGCGGCTGCCTGGGAGAAGAGCAGTTGATTTAAAGGTTGGAGGGGAATTAAAAAAACCCCACAAAGGTCCATTATGGTTTCCAAGGAAAGTAAAATGAAACAAAATGCGAACTAAAAACAATTGCCCTGGTAATAAGCATCATGATTAAGGAAATGGACCAAAGAGAGACCGAAAGATGCATCATAAATCTTGAGGATCAGCTCCCCACATGCTGCTCTATTACAGCTGGCTGCTCAGCACCTCGTTAATGCCGTGCAGTTGGGATGCTGTGAAATGCCTGCTCGTGATAACACTGATAAGCCATTATTCCTGTGTAGAAGAGTCTCACTCTTCATCTGGGAAGCATTTTGGATAATACTCCTCTAAGTCCAACATAAAGCCTCACTTTGCCGAGTCCTCCCAGGCAATGTGAATGACTCTTAGAAAGGGTAAAACCAGAACACTTGAGAGGTCTTTCCTAAGGCTACATACACCACTGCTTTTCCAAGAGAAATGAGGCTGAGCAGTTTCCCAGAGAAGAGTGTCAATTCATACCCATTGGCCAGGCCCACTGGGATGGTGTTGGCTTCCCAAGAATGCATCTGATGATTGTACAGTTCAGTTTTATGGTCCTGAATTATATTTTCTGATATGTAGGCAGACATTAGAGGGTTTTTTTTTTAAATATATATACATAAGGAATTATATATAATACTATAATTATATTTCTATTATATGTAACAAATTATATAAAATACAGTCCACCTTAAGTGACCAGTTAGACTATTCTTCTCCCTCATTTAGCCATTAACTTGTTGTCACATGACTTCTTCTTCCTTTTTAAGTATTTGTTTCAAGTCATTATTTTAAGTGAAAACATGCTGGTGTTGCTGGTCTAGATTTTGGCACAGAAGTGTTGGTATACTGGGTTCTATTTTCATTTTCTCCACAGCTCTCCTGACTTCCTGTGCATATTATTCATCCCAGTGTTATACTGATGAAGAAGTTACTTTTGTATAAAACTACTACATAAAGTGCTTCCTTTTTTTTTTTTTTTCTAGGATGGTGAAGAGCCAAAACACATAAAATAATATTAGCATTGATCAGCATTAATTTTGCCAGCAGTTACATTTTCCAAATTCTGTTCTCCACCTTATAATAACATTCTCAAATTATAAGGCACAAGACTCAAATTGCTACTTACACTGACATCAAAATGTAGCAATTACTCTTGTTATAAGGAAGTAAGTGTGTGGGAAAAGAAGCAGGTTTGTGTCTCTTCTAGGGCTGTTTCCATATAAATCAGTCTTTCCACTATCAGAAATGTTTCTTCACAAGAGAAAGGAAAGACAGTTTGGTCCCTTTGTGATAAAATTGAATCAAACACCACAGCTGCCTGTCCTAGGCTTTCTTCTGTATGAACAAAGATTTTGTCGGGAAAATGGTCATGCACGAGACATGATTAAAAAAACAAACAAACAAAAAAATCAACATTAAAAACTACCAGAGCAACAGGAAGATTTTCAACCATTATTTTACTCACTCTTTCACCTAACTGCATTGGCAATTTTTCCATCACATTTTAGCATTACAGTTTTGCAGAGTCAACATCTTATGGGATTCTTCTCTTCCTATATGTGATTTTTGAAAAATCCATTTCATCCTTAAAATATGCTTTTTAGCAGTGAATGGTAGCTACTGTTTATCACTTGAGTTAATTTAATGAAATTATTATACACTATTATTATTGCCTAGTTATTAAACTTATTTATTTTAGTTCCTAGCTCATAGAGACCATAAACGTTACTGTGGTTATAAATGAAATATAAGGCTGCGCTTTGAAGAATGACCTTCCTTACTGGTGAGTTCATTTCTCTGTCTGGTTTATTGAAAGTGAAAAGAGGGCAAAAACAGGGGGAAAGGGCATCCAGGAGAGCTGATGGATATGAAATAGGGAGAGCATGATTTCACGTGGGGTAAAACCCAGATATAAACTCAATGCAGAAATATTTTCCTGGCTGAAATTTTGCTCCAGATTCTAGAAATAGGAAAAATGTAGAAAGACTGGAGTGTGTCTAGAAAACATGCTTCCCCCTCTTCCATCTGTCATCCCAGCCACCTCCACCAGAGAATCCTTAGCCTGACTCCACAACAGCTGCTTCTTTGGATCCGGCTTCATCCTGCCTGCTCAACAGCAGTGGGGCAGCAGCAGAGGATGGCACATGCCTGGAATTCAATAGGCACTTGGCACGGCCTCCTCGTCCCTCCTGGCAAAAGATCCGTGTGCTCCCAGGCATTTCTGGGTGTTCCGTGCCACTTGAGTCAGCAGCACGTATGGTCAGCCCCAAGGAATTCTTGGCAGGAGCAAAGCCCGGATAGCAAGCTGTAAGATGCGCCTGTGTCCAAGAGCAGCTGGGCCTGGCTGGTGCCTGAGCCGGGGACTGGGCTCTCAGTGTGTGTGGGGGAAGAGACCAGGGGAAAACCAAACAAAACAGCGTAAAAAAGTCTTGTCTGGAACATCACTCCATAGGCAGGGTTTCGTTGTTTGCACGTGAAAATCACTGGATTTCTTCTTTACAGAGAATATTGCCCTTGGTGCCAGCTCCGTCTGTGGGTTCACATTAGACCACGGGAGTGGGTATGAAGGAAAAAAAGGTGATGGGCTATTTTCATAATGTGTCCCCCCAGCTCTTCCCCTCAGCATTTCTCTGCAGTTTCATATTCCCACTGCCTCTAGAGCCTTCTTGTGAATTGTCTCTTATTTTTGGTTTATTTACCCAAAGATGCCTTTACATTCCCACAGGCCTGAACTGCATTGGCTGCAATTTCTGTTAGTTGTTACACAGCGTTAGAAAATCCATGGAAGAATCTTCAGCTTGGCAAGAAGCAGATGAAAAATGACTGTGTGAGAGAGAGGGGGAAAGGTCAAAGTGCTGGACATTATCCTGAAAAGCATTGTTTTGTTAATAAATACGTTGTTTGCCAAGGGTGGCAGACCCTGGAATATCCACGCTGTGGGAAATCTTTCTGCTGTCAAAAGTACTATGATGCTTTGCCACGTGGACAAAAAATACCCACCCAAGGATCATCTCAGGGCCAAATCCTTTCTCTCTAAATCAACAAGCAGTGAGAGTTTTTAAGGATATTTTTCCAGGCTGAGAGCAGCTCTTGGATGGAGTTGCAGGAATGCTGGTCACATTGTTATCCATGTGCTCAGAGAAGAATGTCTGTCTTATGGGAAAGTTATTTAAAGCAGGAGATAAAATGCTGCAGGAAGAGTTCCCTTGCAGTGAGAGAAGATCACGACACAGCAGATGGACATCATCCATTCCTGCTGGAGTGGCACCACTACCACAAATAGGTTTGCAGTATCACAGGGAGAAAGACATGACAGCAGAGTGCTGATTATCCAGCAGACATTTCCTTTACAATAGAAACAATACTCCCAAAAAATCGTTGTACTATAGTGATTATTCAATGTGATGCTGCCTGAAGACAAAAAGGGATTTTTCATTATAAACCCAGTTCTGCATTCCCAGTTGTCACAGCCGCAGCACCAAAGCCCTTAATGATTTGTAGGTACCAAGATTTACAAAAAAGCTATTCAATGTGTCAGCACCTATGCAAAGTCTCTCCTTGCACAGTGGGAATTCTTTCCAAACTGTCAAGGAAGTGCCAAAAAGCCAAAACTAATAGGGCTCCATAAATACTAATATAATAAAGAGAGTTGCAAACTGGCAGCTTTATCTCCCAAGTCACAACTCCATGGCCATTATAAAATTAGTGCTTTGGGAAACTCTGCATTTTAATGAAGGTCCATCTCATCAACTATGCAGAGAAGGGATGCATTTTCCATTTCCACTGCTCCATCAAGCAAATATCAATGTCCTAATGTCAGGGATGAGGGAAATGCAGGACTCTGATGTGGCACTCACCAGGCACAGCAACCTTTCACATATGAAATGAGGTCATGGTGAGAGTGACACCAACATCTCAGCTTTGCAGTTTTACTCCCACCTCTGCTGAGGCACCAGAAGCAAGACCAGTCCTAGCTGGTGGCTTCAGAAAACAAGCAGTAATTGCTGTGCGTGAGAATGGTTGCTCAACTGCTTTAACATATGCACCAGACAGTACAAGCAGGCTTGGAAAGAGACTGAAAAATATAGCCTTTAGACTTTTGGGAAAAGATTCCTTGAGTTTTGACAGCACAGAGAGATAATACAAACAGCCCAGAGGTCTGACTTGTGGCGAAAATTAAATGAATATGATGTTGTTTGTCTGGTCCGCACCTAAGAACCAGTCTGGCCTGATCCCAGGTGAGTCAGAGCCAGAGAGAGGATATTCCCCCAGGTCTCAGGCTGAGAACAGAGGATATTCCCCCAGGTCTCAGGCTGAGACGCTCCCTTGACCATCTGTGGCCAACTCTGCAGTGCCATGACGAGGGCTGCCTGGGTGTCAGCAGGGCCATCCCTAGCCCTGGGCCACGCTGTGCCAGTCTGACCACACACAACGACAGGGAAAGCAAGGAGAACCTGGGTTTCCCCCTCATATCCACCCCGTCCTTTTTCCATAGGATCATGTTTTGGTTTTGATTCACCATAAGGCTGGAACAGTGCAGGCAGTGTTTAGATGGGGAAAGGCAGCACTACTTCTGTAATAGTTTGCAGGGCACAGATGACCTCTTCTATGCTTTTCTGTCAGAAAAATGATAATATTATTTCTTCCCATTAAGAGTTTCAACTGAATGTTTTAATATTTTTTAGCAATTCTCCTGAAAAAAGTTTTTCTGTGTGCTCTCTGCAAAGCTGCATATGTGACCCCTGTTAAGAAAACAGACACCTCATCACATGTCCCTCTTCCACCACGAACAAAGGGCCAACAAGTACAAGATGTTCTCATCTCCTCTATATTGAGATGCCATTGAAGCAGAATATATCCAAAATAAATGTTAGGTCCAAAACTTACAAAGGAGACACAATTGAGGGAGCTTGTGATTGCAGGGAGATTTTCTGAAGAATAAAAATGCATCCTGGGGATGCTGCACCAGCCACCCCCACAGCATGAGACAGATTCCTTCACTTGTCCTGTCCTGAGCTGGAAATGTTTCACCCAGGCTTCCACCAATCCTAAACCCTTGCAGCACTGAGCACTTAGAGAGGGTATCTTCTACTCTTACCCCATTTGCTCTTGGTTTCAGGATCCCTGTAGACCAGTCAAAATGGGTCAGGGCAGCTTGTGTTGCTCTTAGGCAGCTCTTCTGCAGAAGAAATGATGTTTTATGGGCCTTTAAGGGCTGGTTGCATATGAGAATTCATATTTGATAAAGAAAAATCTCAGGAAAATACAGAAATATCTTCCTTTTTTTAAAATGTAAAATTAGGTGCATTATAACTGGAAAATTCACCAGGCCCACTGCTTCCATTTGAACAAGCAGCATTACAGAGACCAAAATGGCTCCTCTGCTCTCCTGTAGGAAGAAAGGTTCGTAAAAGCCCTTTTTTGATGCTTTTAAACCACCCACCCATCAGTTCTATTTACCTCTAAAACCCAGTAACCATATAATTCCTCACAGCCTGTTCCCATATTACAGAAACGATGGTCCAGAACCAAATGATGGAGCAGTAATTTAACCCCAGCTCTTGGATGCTGCCCACGAGCAGCACGAAGAACCGCGATCGCTGCCGTGACTGAGCTGTATCTGGGCTGGGGCTCTGCCCTGTCCTGCACACAGAGACACTGATCAGGCATTCAGGAACTCATCTGGCTTCTTTCAGCCTGCTCATCCTTGTTTTCCACGGAATATTGCACGTGAAAGGGTGGCCAAGCACTAGCAGAGGCTGCCCAGGGAAGGGATCAAGTCCCTATCCCTGGAGGCATTTAAAAGATGTGCATTTGTGGCTCTTGGGGACATGGTTTGGCAGTGGGCTTGGCAGTGCTGTGTTAATGGTTGGAATTGATGATAGTGGTCTTTTCCAACCTAAAAGATTCCATGATTCTTAGCTTTGGTGACAAGAAGATTGCATGGGGTTAGGAGCAAAAGCGCTTGGTCCATGAAAGAAGCAAACCCTGACCAGAGCATTTCCCCACCTGACACATCAAAGTTCCAAGAGCTGAAGAGCCATGTGTCATCAATGCCATTTTAATGCAATTTTAATGGCACTAAAATCCATTGGCTTAAAAATAGAGCTTATATCCACAGATAAAATCAGCAGAAGACGGGCACATATTAAAAGTACGGGATTGCTTTTATAAGCTATGGGGGAAATATCCTACGTAGCTGTGTGAGACTCAGGGCAGCAATAATTCAGTATGAATGGGGTTACAGGTGATGTTACAGAGGATAGAGGCAGGCGCTGATGTTCTTAAAGCAGTCTGGTGCCAGAGCTTTAAATTTGGAGCAGTTGTGGGAAAATTATTCCTAACAGAAGTGGTGGAGGCCAGCAGAGGTTGTTGTCATTGAGGTGAGAGAAAAACAGGCATGGAGTGGGAGTATGGGGTAGCTACCAGCTAGGAACCAAGCTGGAGGATTCACAGGTGATCAGAAAATACATGCTCAAAAAAGACATGACACAAGGTTATACAGGTCAAAGTGGCTGAGAGAAAATGGCAAATGAGGGGAAAACTGATGAAAAATGTTGCTGTATAAGACCAGCTTGGACACCAGAAAAAAGGCAAAATTTCGTAATTGAAAAAAAAAAAATAGAGCAACACTAAATGAGATACATGTACTCACATGCTGTGAATAAACACACAAAAACATATAGGCACTGTTTGTTATATACACTGCTTTCTTAGGGAAAACTCCTTGGAGAACCATCTGTTGCCTCAACTCCAATGGTGATCGGGCTGAGATCTCATCAGTGGCAATAAATCCACCCTCATGCACATCCAACCTTGCCACTGAGCAGAGGATTACGGTGACTAATGGCTCTCAGGTTAGCATCCAGCTCCAAGTGGACAGATAGTTTGTTTTCTGCATTAGATCCGTGGCTCGCTAGAAAAAGTTTTCAAGCACACATTTTCCATACAATAGCGATAATTCAACATCTTTTGTTCTGAAGTATTCCAGAAAATTTCACAGGTTTTATAAACCCTGTGCACTGAATGTGGTTAAGTTACACTGTAGAAATCCAGTTACTCCATTGATTTTGGTAAAATTAAACACATCTGCAGCATGTACACATACTCTGTAGCTTTTATGCTTTTCACTGCAGAGTAATGTGAGGGTTTTGCACATGATTTCTTTAAGGGAATTCCTAAGCATGCCATAAATCTTTCCTGTAAACATCTGCATGCAGTGGACCAACTCCACAGCTAATTGATACACATGCCAACATCCATGCTAAATTTTTCTGAGAAATATGTACAGAGGTTTTATTAGTAAAATATTACAGGAACAACTCAGCCCAGGTACTTCAGGAATTTCCTAAGATCACATAAAATGTATTTTGTTTCCTTCAAATACACAAGACCTGATCTGCAGCCAGTTATGTCCGTAGGATTTTTTTTCCATGGGCTGTCCCCAGTACAGAAGCTGCACAAGACACTGGCCTCAGCAGTAAAACTGGTTCAAGATCCTCTTCTCCCTCTGAATGTCTTTTTTATTTCTATTTATTCCCATCGTCACACTTCCACGTGTGACCCCATCACTTATGGGTAAATATCTGCGGCTTGGGAGCAATTCCCTCTGAAGAGGTTTTTGGCTGCTGGAGCTGGCACTGGGAGGGAGCATGGCTGGAATTTCAGCCTTGTAGGATGGTTACTGAAGCCTCAGCACAACACCTGCCCAGCAAAGGTCGCATCTGAGCAGCCTGGTGCCCTTCCCCTGGTAGGAGCCAGGGAAAAGAGAGGAAGGGGTGACCTTCCAGAGGAAGCTGGCAGGAAAAGAGGGGTCTGTCTGAAGGGAACTGCTGGTGGATGCTGGGTGGGGAAGGGAGCCTGCCGGTCACAGTCTCCCGGCTGAGGACACCAGATGCACTACTGCCAGGAGCCTATTAAATATTGAAGAGACAGCGTTCAGCAGGCAGGGGAAAAGCAACATATTGACTCATTTAGTCGCTCCAAGGCGAAAAGTTTTGTGATATGGCTCACGAAAAAACAACGCGCTTTTCCCTGCTCCCGTTTCCAGCAAAGGAAAGTCACAGAAGGAGACTCCAGCGTGAGCCCGGAGCCACGAGAGCCCCGTGTGGGTATCGATCCTCCTGTGCTGGGTGTCACTGACGTTCCCAGCTCCTCACAGATTGCTTTTGGCAGCTCCGCTGATGCCGAGTGCTCGCTGCATGCAAACAAAAGCTTTGACATTCACTCGGGGGCTGTAAGGGACCTGTTAACACCACAACATCTGCATGGCAAACACGGCCTGTGGATACCTTTCAGGCTTTCTCCCTCTCTGTAGGACGCTGTGGAAAACAAGGATATTTCACAAAGAAAAACTGCATCCCACGATTATGCTTTATCCCCTTGGATTTCTAAGGAAATCTTTGCTGTGATTAGACCTTGGGAAGGGTCACGACCTATTGTGGGAGGAATGTTTTATTCCAAGCCATTCCGTTCAATCAAGAAGCTTTTCGTTTTGCTAGAAATAATGTATTTCATTGCTGGCTGGGCAGGAAGTGAATTCTTGTGATTGAGTCACAAGTGAATTCTAAAATATAATTATAATATGCTGGTAACAAAGGTTGAAGCTGTTATCAAATCTCACCAGTTAACAATAGTCAGTTTTACAGAGGTGTAATAAATGATAAGTGCTGTCTTACTGGATATCTTTTGTTCTTAACACTTGCAGATCAATTCCTTTTTTAACACAAACCAGAAATTAAATGAAACCATACTCCAGTTTATTCTTGTCCCACAGGTTAGTGTGGTTTTCCCCCTCGCTTCCAAACTTAAAATTTACAAAATATTTCCTTTTTTTTCAGTACCTACACTCTCACATTCACTCATGGAGGTTTGCTACTTTCTGTGCACCTAAATGATAGACTTTTCTTTTTTTCACCAGACCTTTGTGCACTACCTTGTACCCTTCAAGTAAAAATCAATGTTTTGTATCTTCCTGGGGCCTTTTTTTCTGTCTATGAGTAACAATAATCAACAACCTCTATGCCTGGGTCAGGCCACTTTGAAACTGCAGTTCAAATGCTCCCTGTTCTCCTTAAATGCCCTTTTGTCCTTTTTAAATTACTCTCAAAATTTTCACTTTTTTTTCTTTCTGCAGAAAGGAAAAACCTAAACTTCTTCCCTTAACTCTGCCAAAAAGTACTTCCAATATGGATAGATAACCTCTGTGGCAGTGAAGTTTGATTACTTCCCATAGCCACTTTCATTTCTGAGAAGGTCAGGCCTAAGACCCAGCTTATCTAGCCAGGATCCAGGTGATGAGGGGAGCTCATCACCAAGTACAAGGCCAGGCTGAACGGGGCTCTGAGCAACCTGCTCTAGTGGAAGGTATTTATGCCCATGCCAGGAAAAAGGTGGCCTTTAAAGTCCCTTCTGATCCAAACCTTTCTATGCTTCTGGCACCCCCACCTTTGTCTCCTGCTCTACTCCTCTTCCATGTGTCCAGGACTGGTGTGACACACACCCACCAATCTTCAAAGAAAGGAGAAATCATTTTTGCACTGAATAGAGCAAACATCCTGCTGCAAAGACCACATTTGCCAGCTGACCTGGCTCCCCTCTATTCCCTTTATGATGATCCTTTTGCAGTGGGTCAGAAACCAATTCTCTCCAATTCTGGCTTTAAACAGCCAGCTTGTCTCTGTGCAGGAGACTCCCCGCAGGGACCCACCAGGGAGAAATTTCTCTGCACTGAAATTGCAGAGAATTTCACACCAGCCAGCAGCAGGGACATCAACAACCAGCCCACAGCCCACACGCTTGATTGAAAGCTGTGACCTGTTTGCTAAGGCCGCAGCAATTACAGTTTTAATTAACCTCTGCACTTTCTGCAACCAACAGGTAACTTATTTCACTTATTGACAGAATTAACCAGTTCTCACTCCCACTATAAACCCCAACAACAACCCCCTTCCCACTACCTGATTTAGAGGCAGGACACATAAGGAGGGTAGGAAATGGGTACCTTAATCACTCCTCCTTCCCAAGCTTGTAGCTCCTGGTTTTACATGCTAACAACTTCCAGACTGGTCCCTTTCCATTACTGAGTGAAGACTGAGTGTTATAAATCCTTTGTTGTCTCTCCAATCCATGCCACGTTCATGCACTTTCAGCCATCAAAATACAAAAGCATATCGGAGACATTTTGGGGGCACCCAGTCCAGCTCACACTAAAATAAATTAGAATTTTCCAGTCAGTTCTAATGGAGGTTGGATCAGACCTCCCAGAGTGTAAAAATTACAATTTTCACACTCAGATGGTTCCAAAATAGAGGATTTGCTTCAGCTTTGGAAAATGATACAGCCATAGACTGGAAATACGAAATTATTATGTAGATAGTCAGGTATGGGACTCTGACAGTTGAATAAAAGTCCACTTAAATTTTTGCACATCTTTCAGTGAAATAAGCCACTAAGGTAATATCTGCTGGAGCATTTCAGGGAAAACACCTTTTTTGAGGGGTCACAGTTAATGAACAAACCAAAGCAGGTAACACTGGTAATTAAAAACTATTGGTCATCTTTTCGGTCATGGTCTGGATTGCTTTTTGTCTTCCCTCTGAATGGATCTCAATATTTCTGCCCTGATAGTTGCAAATCAGAGTTGTAGCCTGGAGAGAGACAGGTCCTGGCTGTCCATCCCCCTCAGGAAAGGAGAGTTGCCAGAGATAACACATTACCTTGTCCTCCAGAGGTGGGAAAGGGAGTGCAGTTCTGGGCTGGGCTTCCCCATGCAAAGAGGGATGAAGGAGGTGCTGGGAACTCCAGAGCTGGTGCCCAGCACACCAGAACCTTTCTAGGGTCTTCCTATTCTCTCTCTTCCTGGGGCCACCCAGTTTTTCCTTCTTAGATCTGGTTCACCTTCACAAATATTTGAGCTGTCTGAGAGGCTCTTGCACCAACAGAGAGCAGACATAGCCCTTGGAGCCAGCTGCACTCCAGCAAGGCCTGGAAGTAGCTGTGACCTAGGAAAGGATGAGGGGGATGGCGTGAAGAGGAGAACATCAGGTGTTCCATTACAAGGCTGATTAGAGTTTCCCAACAAAAGCAAAAATTCCTTAATCATTCTTCAAGGTTAAGAGGTTCGTGCTGTGTTCCCATGCGCCCTGACCTTCTCTAGTTAGCATGCTGTGGGTATTCCACTTCTGAAATATGAATAAGCTATTCATCATCATCACGGCCATTATTCTTCTGCAAGCCACCGCAAAGGAAAAAAGTTGCTTCTTTTCACAGGAGACAAGGTCAATCTACTCTATCAGTCGACTAAGCCTGAATAATGTATAAACTGTTCTCAGCTGAGCAAGAGATAAGCAATGCATATCCATAAGGATGGAAAGCCAGGAAAGATAATCTCCTGTTTGGAAATATTTTTACTGTGAGGTATTCACTACATCTGCTACAGCATCATCTAAATGAGTGGGCCTTTGCAGATAGAAACCCGATTCTGTTACCTCTTTACTACAATTCCCTCTCTTTAATGAGGTGGGAGTTGTGGTGCAGTTCCTACCTGACGGTGAAGATAGAGGAAGGGGGATTTCAGAGCAGGAAATATTTATTTTATTATTCTTGTGGTTGGTATCAGCAATATCTGCATTCAGTGCCCAGGTGTAGTCAGGTGAAGCTTGTAGGGAGAGATAAAAACTTTCATTAGTCCAGCTAAAACAGTTTAAAAAAAAAATCAGAACTTGTGGACACAGGAGCCCTTCTGGAGGTTGGAAAAAATGTCCCAATTTTGTTGATGTCTCTCTTTAGTCCTGAGGAAGGGTTTGTGTACCAAAAAGCTTCCCTGATTTTTGCAGCTGTATCACTTCACTCAAGGTACTCTCTCACCTCTGCTTTCAAACTGCCTCAATATGTCCTTAGGGTATCATGACACAACAACATTACTGTTAATTACATTAACTCATCTCACATAATGAGAATTAATGAGAGTTCTGCCATTGTGAAAACAGTCAAAAGTGCAGCACAGCACTAAAGACATTCTTAGCATTTTTCTACTTGTTTGATGCTATTTCTATTACATTTATTAACTTAATTGTGGGAGACACAGATGGAGCACGAACGCACACACACAGATATCACTTTTCTCTGCCTCTGGTGGTGAAGTTACAACTTCATGCAATATGAATATGTGAAGTACAAGGATTGCAGTTTCAAGGGGTTCATTTTCTTCCTGTTTTCTCTGTTTCTCTGCCTAAAACCCTAATACAAACTTAAACTTTTTTGATTTTGACAGAGGTACATTGCCATAAAGCCCCAATCCATTACAAATGGAAATCAAGGGCAAGGCTGAGTTGACTGAATTACTTAATCCCTCAGTGATTAGCAATGAGTGTACTTATAAAAGCCTGATCCACCAGAAATGCTGGTGTCCTGATATCTCTGCAGTTTGGGATGATGAGTTTGGGGTCAGCAGAAGGTAAAGTCCTTGAAGGCCATACAACTCTAAGCCCACTTGAAGGATTTGTTTAAATCTTGCCTGAAATTCCACTGTTATCCGTATCCTTATCCCACAGCTTATGCTCTGCCCAAGTGCTACCCTAAAAGCATTAGGAATGATTTCACAGGCTCTTGTGTAAATGATGAAAAATTGTAATTACTGCCTGCACGGACGATAATAACAAATCATTTTTTTTCTTTGAGCGCTTTAGGTCAGATTTGCTAACTCTCCATTTAACAACTTTCTCATGATAAGGCTGCTCACTCTCGAGGAGAGGGAGGGCTGTGGGACGTGTGTCAAAATAACAAGAGCAGCCCGTTTCCACAGTCTCATTCATTTCAGGTTCTTCCTGCACTAATAATGAAACTGCTGGGAGAAAAAAGTCTAAAAGTAGCAAAGTGATTATGGAATATCTGTGGTGGAAGAGACAGGACAGCCAGTGGGAGATTGATATCATCAAAAATAAGGTAGAACCAGTTCTTTAAGGTTTCTCTGGGAAGCTGCTACAAAAGGGATGTTGCTTTCTGCAGCGCAAATATCTGAGCTTACAAAGTCCTGGCTTACCTTGAGGGAGGAAATGAAGACTCTCTGCTTTCCTGATAAGTCAGCTGACACTATTTAAGCTGCAAAATCAAGGGATTTAACCTTGACATAGGTTATATGAAGTAAATGTTATTTTATACCCACCCATATATTACATCCATCACTTTTCATATGGATACATTTCTTACTAATTGTATTAGTAAAAACTTAAAACAATAACTTGATCTAATTTTTAGAAGTTGAATAAGACAAATTACTTTTTTCAGGCCCACAGGAAACCTGAAAAATATTCTTTAGCTCAGCTGAACCATGTTTTAAAAAAAGGTTTTTAATTTTGTCCATAGAAGAACAAGTTCTTCAGTTTTTATAAGGGTGTGCATAAGAACATTTATGGGAAATATGTTGTATTATATTATCAGCCACATATATGTAGGCTGCAAAGGATAAGTCAATAGTTATGTCAGGGACTTCCATGGTCTGGGTGTTCAAACATCCTGATCAAGGAACTTGCTAAATGACCTCATGCTCTTGTAATCCTGAAGGTCTTTTCCACAGAAAACAGATGTCCTTAGTTGGAGGAGAATAGAGCTGGGTGGTGAGTCTGGACAGAGTCAGAAGTCAGAGTCAGACACACTGCAGTTTTACTGTAGAACTTGGAAATAGTTATTTTCTATTTTTCACTGGAAAAAAATTGCACCTTTTTTTTCCTTATCAACTCTGCCTGTTTGGATAATTATATTCTAAATGAAAAAGAGGATTAGTGCTTTGATCATTTTATCCCTACCTA
Source organism: Edolisoma coerulescens (assembly GCA_013397115.1). NCBI lineage: Eukaryota > Metazoa > Chordata > Aves > Passeriformes > Campephagidae > Edolisoma > Edolisoma coerulescens. The sequence continues at coordinate 1,387,280 of VWZW01005197.1, read as the reverse complement.
CAGCATCTCAAGCACTTTTTTCTTCTAAACCTTACAGGAGTTTTCAGTGACTTGAAGTGACTCAATAAATTCTTGAGGAGGCGTCAGGCCGTGCAGGAGGTTTCAATACACTGATTTTTATTTATTATATGCTCGAGTGGTTTCTGAACAGAGAGAAAGCCATGCGTGGTTACATAAGAACTGAAGCACACGATAAGGAGAGCAGATGTTTCTGTGACCAGGGCTCAGAGCCCTAATTGCCAGCTGGCATGTTTTTCCCTAATCTGTTGGAGATATCGACTTGCCAGCCTCAAATGTAGAGTTCCTCTGAACCCTCGGAATATTGGGTGTGTAGCTCATCACTTCCTATGGAGTGAAATGCTAATTGTAAATGGCATTCCTCATTATCCGTGGAACATGGCTGGTTTAAATACTCGCTAATCTGAGACCCCAAATCCAGACTCAGGAATGACAATATCATGGTTTTCCTCCACTACTGCCAGCTCAAGATAGCTTCCAGAGGTTAAATCACCTAGACATTAGTGGCAGGAGCACTATTTCTTTTCTGGTCAAGAAAGAGCTTGAAAGGCTGTGGCAGGTCCTTGGCTGACCTGATACTGCTGTGCAAACCAGATTTATGTATGCCAGCATCCCCAGCAGTTTGCTATGGATGCAAAAATGGCATTACTGCTTTCCTCTGGGTTTCCGAGTAATGGAAACCTGAGAATGGTATCTGTACAAAACTTAAGCACAGAAAACTCTGATGAAAATGTTTAAATGCATATTAGTCTGACTAGGACAAACAAAATATTATCCAGCAGCCAGCAGCTGAGACAGGAGCAGAAACTGAGAGAGCCACTGCTGAGGGTGAAATCCTCAACAAAATAACTAAGGCTCTTAGCGCGGGATTAGCAAGCCAGCTTTTTCCTAACATCTATTATAAATACATGGCTGGGTGTTTATTGCTACAAATTATATGCTTAGAGACACCAGACAGCAGTCTGTAATCTGGAACAAAACATAATGTGGAAAAGGACATGCAAAAATGCTGTAAGTAGCTGCATGCCAATTTATAGATTTTTATAAGCCTGAAAAATTGCAGCTCAATGCATCATCCTAAACACAGGTGTATTGGCATAATTTGCTCTTCAAAAAACAACAGAAATCCACTCATGTTGTTTCCCCTCCCTCCCCCATATTTATATCATAACAAAATATTACTAAAGAATTCACAAAGGTTAATTGAAGATGCCCAGTACATCTTCAGGGAAAGTGGCCAACAGGAATTTCAATTAATTTTGCAGAAACAGACATTTTATGACAGATTTCTCACGTCCAGCAGGGAATTTTGTACAAAGACAACACCAAACCAGACCAGGTATCTATCAGGACCTGCAGGCTGCCCTAAGTCAGGCAGAGAAGTGCCTTGGGCACCCACTTGATCAGCAGTGAAATAAGGGGATTTTCTGGCGTGAGTCTGTCTTTTGCTTAGAGAATTCCAAGCAGGGCTGGAACCCAGTCAGCTGTCAAATTTGTGTTTTTATGAAAATCCAGTGGAAAACCCACACTCACTTCCTTACCCTTCTTGCTCTGGTCCCTTCCTCAGCTCTCCCATGACTACCTTGCTGGTCGGGCTGTGGGCTGTGTCTTTTACTCCTACTGAATATTTAACCATTTTACCAAACCTCCAGCAAGACTCAAAAATGGAAAGCAAGAGACTGGCCCCGAGGGCCAGCAATTAGGGCACTCGTCTGGTATGGCAGAAAGGGGATCGTTGTTTCTAGCCCAGGGAATATCTAATAATAGATTTATAAAGCAGAGCATTGATCCCAGCTTGGACTGTGAGAGTCGGTGATCCAGATGTGAGAATTCATAATCCGATAGACACAACGTTCTTATTTCTAAAACTGAAGCAGTGCACAACCTCAGCTTTATTTCGTGTCAGTCTCTTTATCCTCTTGCACGACTGGTTCTGTAGGAGGTAATTCAACAGCCAGCCACGGCATCATATAGAGACACGTGGAAATCCATGCACCCACCAGCACGTATGGCTTCACAGAGCTCAGCCATTCTCTAGAGCACATTCATCACACTTAACTGGGAGAGATAAATTTCATTATTTCTGTCAGTTTTTTCGCAGAAACCAGGACGTTATTTAAACAGAAGTCTGGGTTTATAATCTTCAGGAAATGGCCAGTTAGGCATTTATGGATGATCATCCTGGCACGCCACATTACTACGTGAAGTAGCCTGTGTATCATTTGTACCTCATACCACTCCATCCTTTCTTTGCTATATCTTTAACCTGATGAAAAAGAAATTTCTGTGGATTGAGAAAACTTAGCCGATGCTCTACCATGAAATTCAACATCCTGTACAAACATTTCATTGATCTGAAAGCTCATCTTAACAGCATTTTTTATTTTATGACTCGGTACTATTATTCTCGTTTCACTGCATGTGTGTTTCCTTCCTGAGTGTTGTGCTCTTTACTTCTATATGGCTTGTGTTATTCAAGTAATACAGGAAAGGAAATAACAATTAAAATTTACAGAAAGAAGCAATAGAAATGGATTGGTCCTAACAGAGAAATCCTGACAGTCCCAATAACTCTCAGGTTTCCTGCAGGGTACACTGCAGGAAAAGTGAAATGCTCGATGAAGGGGAATAAACGAGTTTGTCTTGGCACCGCACAGCTCCATGAGTCACCTTTTAGAAGAAAAAGAAGTGAAACTTTTAGTGCATTTAACAACGCAAGTGACTGATTCTTGTACTGTATATAGAAACGAATTGGGGACATAAAAATAGCGTTTCCTCTTTCATCTCCTCCACCTTCTGCTCCCTGTGAAGCCTCGTCAAGGCAGCCAGTGACTTTCTTCATTTCAAGGAACATATGATTCCAATCTCTGAGTATGTTTATGGAATACTTTCAATTTTGGAGCATCTTTTCTGAGAGTTGTAGCTCTTCTCTGGACTGAACCTAAATTTTGGTCCTTCTGTGACTTTTCATTTCTGTAATCATAGAACAGAGTCATAGACCCCAGAAGAATTTGGGTTGGAAAGGACCTTAAAGACCACCCTGCCATGGGCAGGGACACTTTCCTCTAGAATGGGTTGCTCAGAGCCCCGTCCAATCTGACTTTGAACACTTCCAGGGATGGGTCATTCTCAGTTTTTCTTGGCAACCTGTGCCAGGGCCTCACCACCCTCACAGGAAATATTTTCTTCTACCCCTTTTCCTATCACTATATGACCTTGTGAACAGTCCCTCCACCCACTGTGCCCTTCACACCCACTACAGAGGTCCTGAGTCTCACCCTTGGTCTTCACCTTTGTTTCTTTATCCTCAAAAGTAGCTTTGATCTGGATTTTGTGGACAAGACTGTACATCTCCCTCACACTCATCTACCTGCCTGCCTCAGTTCTTTCACCTGTAGCATCCCTGTGACTTCCCACTCTTCTGTATTCCAGTGATGAAATCACCCAGCTGGGTGAAAACACAAGTGTCTGCAAGTCCTGGCCTGAGCTCTGTTTTGGGAGACTCCTCCTCAGCTCTTTAACTTTAGCTGGAAGACTGGATTCTCCATAAATCTGGCAGGTCCTTGCCTTTTCACAAGGAGGTATTTCAAAAGTGGGAAGATTTACCAGGCACAGACAAAAACTGAGGGTGTGATGGCACTGAGCGTGGTGCTAGAGCCACTCAAAGGAGAAGTGCAAGGACTGGTCAGACCTCCTGAGCCCCAAAACACTGTTGGGAGGGATACAGGAATCAATGGATCACAAAGCTGGGCTTTGTCTAGAACAAAGTTTAAAACAAGGTAAGTTAGAAACCAAGGTGAGGAAAGAAAACAACACAAGTAACCTTTAATCACACTATGTCTGACTCTTCTGATACCATTGTTTCATTTCATTTCATTTTGTGGAAAAATCCACAAAATGAGGCTCATCAGAAAAAGTAGAACTTTGCACTTCTTCTGGATGAGTATTTGAAATCATAAGCAATTTCAAACAGCAATGTTGAAGTCCACTTTCACTTTAGTTTGTCATTGAAGAATATGGCAGAGGTTCAAATCTGAGCTGGTCTTGCCCATCAGGCTTAAAGCCTACAATTTAGGTGAACCAAGCTGTATTTGGCATTCCAAATGCAATGACTATAATGTCAAACTAAATGCTTTCATGTTGTGTTTGCAGGGTAAATATTAAAAAAAAAACCAAAAACGAAAACCAACAAACAACCCAAACCCAACAGTCAGAATGTTCCCAACCCCATTTGCTGAAGAAACACAAACACAGAAAGAGCACAGAAACATGCAGATCAAAGAAAATACATGTTTTCATCTATTTTCCATCAGCTGCATGCTCTCATCCTTGAGTATTGGGCAGGAAACATGGTGTGGGTTTGTTGGGTTTTTTTCAATTCTTAATTTCACATTTTATTTTATTTTACTTCCAAAAGCATCCTGTGAAGAAATGAGAGTGGCAGAAGGAGAGCTTGAAAGTCAGTAAGGAAGTTCCTTTGTGATTAATAAGGGGATTTGCCTTAAGATACAGGAAGCCCAAGTTGAAGCCCACCTTCCAAACCAGGCAGAGCTTGGATGGGAAGCTATCTGGGCTGGGGAAAGAGGTGCAATTCCTAGAGGTTGCTTATCAGATGTTCTTCCCAATGTGCTGGTCCTTTCTCTGTCTCTTCCACTGCTATCAAAACCCCGACTTGCTGTATTTCAGCAGAGCCCTACAGAATTAAGGGAAAAGGGACTTGACTCTTCACACCAGCAGGGAATGGGATTACATGGGCAGGCCCAGGGTCTGCTGTGAACAGAGTCCATCAAAGATGTGGGAAGAGAAATGCATGAGCTGTGGGAGCCTCTGCAGGCTCAGGAATTATGAAAATAACAAAGTTTGATGAAAAAAACCTGTTTGGGTTTGTCAAGTGAGATTCTCAAGTTTTGTTACACAGAGGACAGTGGTGAATATCCTGACCCATCCTTTCCCTGGCTACATTCACTCTGACACTAATGGGGTTGTGATTTCTTTCCTAGACTTTACAGTGAGAGGGAAGCAACAAAAAGGATGACTGTTCCCCATCTGCAGACACTCATCTCTTTATAATAGCTTCATTCATCTTTCTACAGAGGTCATCTGGTTTATGCATTTCTTAATATTCCCAGGATTTGGGGGAGGAAGGGACTTAGGGGAGAAAGATTCCATAAGAGAATTCATATTCTATAAAGAACAAGGCTTTTGAGAAAGCCATTGGATGATTTTGACCTTTCATGCTGCAACATCTTTAGTTCAAACCCTGTGCTAGATTTAGATGGTGGTGCTTCCACAGCCCAAGCCTGCTCAATTTGTCCTGTTTCAGTCTAAATTAGCATTTATTATGTCTTCCCTGAGTTATCACATAATGTGCATGTTACTGTTCGTGTTTTACAACAGTTTAGCAAAAAAAAAAAAAAAAAATCAGTGTTTACAGTAGGTTAAGAAGCTGTTATTTCCAGTCTATAAATGGTTTAATGCATGACTGCTCCCTGATTGTTAACTTGCTCTTGAAAATAATTGCGTAATCCCCATGTTATTTCACTGCTAGTGACACACCAGGCCATAGATTTTCATGTTGCCTTCTGTCATACCCCTGTCACTTGGGTGACCTTAATCCCATTAAGAACACGTTCTGAAGTGTGCTGTAAACACTGTTAAGGTCCCTTTATGGGGCCAGGTCCCTTCGCAGCGCCGCGATTACGGTCCAGTTTGTCATTCTGTGTCACCTTGCAGGGCTCACTCTTGTGGGGTGCTCCTAGGACTCTCCATACATTTTTATTGGGACAGCACAACGTTCAGCAGTATGTTTGGAGAAATAATAATGCCTCCAGCCCCTGGGGATGGCCAAGCCCAGCCCACGGATTTGAGAGCTGCGGCTGGGAGCGGTGTTGACGTTGCTGACCGCTGTGATGGACTATTCCCATTAGAGGCCACTGCAGCTGGATGCAATTTAAAGAAGCCCTGGGGGGGTGCTCTAAACTCATGGCTCCTGCAATTCTGGGGGATAAGGAAAGCAAAAAATCATGGTTTGAAGCCATATGTTCCTCAGCTGCCCCCCTGCTTCCCCCAGCACTCCCCAGCATGCCAGGCACATACTCCCCAAGCCACAAGCCAAGATTTGACACAGAAAAAAAAATTGGCAAACCATGGGAAAAAACCAGCGCATTTGAACTTAGTATGTGCTGAGTATAATGTCCAAATCCCCTCCAGCCACCTCTCTTGACAGTAAAGTAGAGCATGCAGAAGCCACGTGATCCCTCGCGGGTCCAGGGAGACACAGTTGTACAAAACAAACTTTTATTAATATTGGGTGCCAAGCACTAAGCAGGAGGAAAGTGAGTGTTAAAAGAGAACGTGTTTATTCAGTTTAGCATAAAAGCAGAGCAGATTAGGCATGGCAAGAGCTACACTTTTCAAAGCACCAGAGCCTCCATGAAGGGGACAAGGCTCCTATTAAAGTCTCCAACTAGCTTGAAGTTAAATGCATGAAAACCAAATTTTTGGCTTTTGCAGATGAAACTTGCTGCTGGCATGAACTGATGAAAAGCCACTCTTAAATCTCTTGCTCATACAGAGCAGGTCCATATCCCAGCGTGCCTGTTCTCTCTGCTGTTCTCCTTTCAAAGCTTTCTGGCTTCTTCATAAAAACAGCTGACAAAGATGCTGTTGCCTGCTTGCATTTTGTATTATTTCTGTAATTATTTGTATTATTAAATTCTGTGGGTGAATGGTTAGCAGCAGCACCAAGTTTTTCCTCCTCAACTTAGGCTGTCATTTAAAGATTGCAAAATTAACAGCCTCATTTTCTTCAGTTGAAGCAACAAACAAAAACCCCAGGGCAGAAGAATACTTCCCCTCATAAAAACAATCTCCACACACACATATTAAAAGCATGTTTCCACACCTTATATTCTAGATCAAAGCTTCACATTAAGTTTATAGCCCCACCTGCAAAATTCTTGACCTATCTTTAATGCTAGATTTGGGAAAAATGGAAGAGGGGATGGGAAAATGTTAATAATAGGTTGAATAGATTTATTTCCTTTGCAGATTCGCAAGACACTGAATGACCAACACAGTGGAATCCTCCAAATATCCAGGGATGTTGATCTGCTATTGCATTTCTTTATGTTATGCATTTCATGATGGGTATAATATTTGATGTTGACACAAATTGTCAAAGAGGAATCAAGAATGCTAACTCCTCAGGTACTTTCCAGCTGCTTCACTTCCATTTTTTTAAATAGGCACTCTTCTCTTTCTTTTTGTCAAATGTTCTCCTCCTATAGAGCTCTGAAGTCTCATGTATAGTTTACTGACATTATTTCTGTAAAACTCTGGATAATTGAACCTTGTTCATCGGGAAAAAAAAATTACAAAAGGTGAAAGCTGCTTGCTAAGCATCTGCTGACCTGTATTTGGTCAATAAACACTCCTAGGACAGAGGCAAAATGTTCCTGTGTCTTAAAATGCATGCAGATCGATATCACAGTCTGACAAAATGCAAATATAAATTGACTTAATGAATTTATTTTGACTTAGACACATCAGATTTGGCTTGTTATACACCTACCATTAGGAAGTAATGGAAAGGATGAGGACATGTGTCACCCAGCACTCATCATTTTGAAAATTCACAACTATGTGCTAAGCTGATGTCAAGTTTTGACCAAGTTTCAGCTGAACCGATGCCAATTAATGGGTTTGAGTGGAAGCCATGTAAAACTCAGTGGTTTAGACTGAATTTGGAGGGTCTCCAAAAGCATAACAATATCTAAACCAGTAATAATTTAAGCGGAGCCAATGGAGTTCCACCCTCGTGAGGCGGAGCATGGAAATCCGACCAAAGGGCAATAGATGTCTACAGGCTAAAAAGCAGAAGGAGCCACCACCCTTCTGCTTCCACAGGCCAAGCCTGGGTAGCTCTGCTAGGTAGTTACTGCTTTCATCTGTCAGCAGGCTCCTGACCTACTCCTCACTTTCATTCATCTCCACTTCCCCAGCAGAAGCTATGTGGAAAAGTTTTGGGAAATGTCAGGATAAGAGGTGTTCTCACAGGATAAGAGGTGTTCTTACTGAAACAACGGTGTCATCTCCACGTTTCCTGAGAAATATTTTTAACAGAAAAAAATGTCTCCTGCCCCATTCTGGAGCACTCTGTGCTCTTTGCCTGTCTCCTGGAAGACAGAGGGATGATTGGAAAGAGAGCTTTTACCTCCAGCTCACAGCATCCATCTCAGCAGAGCTCAGGAGTAACTAAACATTTGGTAGCACTCTGACAGCCTGTGTCAAACAAGTTATCAGCCTGCATAAATCTTTTGCATGGAAAACAGCCACTTTTGGGAAATCATTGTGAAAAATTGCACCTTTGATGACAACCACTTTCCAGGGAAATACATTGTTTTTGGGGAGTAACATTTGAGTGTATTTAGAGATACAAACTCTCAATATACAGCACACAAATCTAAGCGCATTGAGACAACACCTAATATTGGAGGAGCAATTTTAACACAGAATCTGGAGATACAAACCATTGCTTTAAGCAATCTTCTCTGAACGTAGTAAAGCAAAGACTGCACAAAAAAAAAGACTCTGAAACAACACTGAAAAGGCACACAACAAACTTTATACAGACCAACTTATTTTAAAATCATGATAGAGAACTTTCTGAATTTCCAGTTCTGAATCTAAGCAGAACGCAGAGTTACTCATTTCAATTCATTTCATTTCATTTCATTTCATTTCATTTCATTTCATTTCTGTCCAAGATCTATGTGTTTTGTGGTATCAGGATTTAAGTCTGTGAAGAACTGAAATACCCGTGCAAGGTTTGGAGGTTTTTTCTCTCTGAATTTGAAAACACCCTGAAAAAGTAAATCTGAAAGGTATAAACTATCCTTCCTATTTTTCTTTTCCCTTTCTCCTTTATTTTAAGAAGAAAAGACCTTAAAGATGACAGCTTTAGTACTGACTTAAATCGGAATTCTGTTGACTTTTTTTATCTTCAGTTTCAGATTTTCCTTGACCACTGTGATTATTCAGTTACAGATTCCTTGTGAAAATAAACACACGGCTGGCACCCAGGAGTACACAGGTAGTAATTGGGCTCAGGTTGCTGTGAAGTGCACAAATCTGAGCTGTATTTAATCATCTGAGAAATATGACAGGATCAGACAATTCCAAACTGCTCTAGGTGTCAAATATATATGACCATGTCTGCATTTGGCATAATGTAATTGCACTCCAGAAATTTATCTTTTATTGTGTTTTGATTGTTTAATGTTATTCTAAGCTAAAACTTTTCCCACCTCTCATACCAATCCAGCTTTGCATTTTTTATTGGGTGCTATCTGAATAACTGACTAGGAAAAAAAGAAATTTGAAAGATTATGTGATTCTTTTTCAGAGCCCTGTGAGCCAAAGATTTTTCTTCATTTTTGGAAGTGTTCATTTAATTTATTAGTTATGAAAATTCTGAGCTAGATACAGAAGGAAATAAATCCTTCATTCCCTCCCTGGAACATGTGGGACTGCCCTCTGGACCACCCTCAGCTGCAGCTTTTCAGTAGCAAGGGTGAAGCCTGTGCTTCCTCTGCCTCATCAAAGTCATCTCCTCACAAGCAAGGAGGGGTGGCAGCTGGAGTGGATTTCTGGTGCTGGTGGGATTGGGGAGAGCTGAGAAGGCCACCAGGCACTGAGTGTCCTACCTGGCTCCCACCTGCAGTGCTGATGGGAGAACCCTGGCACAGGGGGGGAGATGCTCTCAAAGCAAGCCCAGATGCCATTTCTGCTCACATTTCCCCTTGCAAGCCTTTCCTCTCTGTAAAAGGACGTGTGTGGCTTGGGAAAAGCATTCCCCACACCAGCTGTAAGCAAGGGAACTTCTTGCTGTGTCCCAGCCTGACAACACAAGGGTGTATTTGTGTTTCCTGGGCAACACACGAGACTGGGACCAGAACAACTGGGGACCCCTGGGCACTCCTAGGCACAAGAAAACGCTCTGACAGAGCCCAGGATGCTGTTTCTCCTGTGCAAACGACTGAGGCTTTGCTCAAATTCAGAAAAGCTTGCTGTAAGATTACATCTCTCCCTGGTATTTATCCTCCAGAACTTTTCCATAACATCCTCCAAAGCAGGCACCTCCCATGTGGCCATCTTTCTGTGAGCAACAGAAAGGAAGGGAGCAAGATGGACTAGTGACAGCAGGGGAAAAAGAAGACAGTTCAGCTTTTCACAGGTTTCCAGCCTGATCTGTTTGCTATATTAAATTTCCCTCCTCTGCTGTGAGCTGTTAAGAATCCAACCACTGTTTAAAGGGCATCTGGATCCCCATGGAAGCAGGTAAGAGTTACAGGTGGTGCACGGCTCCACACAGCCTGGGAGCTTGGAGGAGAAGAAAAATTGGAGGAGAAAAATGAACTAAACACTTTTCGATACCCATGGAAAAGAATAGTCACTTTTCCCATTGAGTCACTTATCCATACAGACTCCTTTCCTCAGGGAATGAAATGCTGGAGGAGGAAGGAACAAGGAATAATTTTAATCAGCTATTTTATGCCAACAGCACTTGATCTGAGATGAACATTAGTAAGGGCTTGGCACCCTTTGCAGGTACCTGAGGCACAAGGCTACACGACATGCCCAAACCATGGAACAGCAGCCTGCTGGCACCCTCCTCTTTGTTATTACTGGTGAGATAATTCCAGAGAGAGGGAAAGGAGAATTTCCACACCAGATGGAACCACCCCAGCTCAGTCTCCTGGAGCACAGAGGAAGAACCAGAGCCTGGCTGAGCAGGCTCCCCTGGTTTATGGAGGGGACCTGAAGATGTCCTTCACAATGTGTGGGGTAGGGGCTCCTCAGGATCATGCCCAGTGCTCCTCTGGCATACACAGACTTTCCCACTGGTGTAACCTGTCTTCCTAAGAAAAGCAGATCCTGTAAGGAGCACCCTGCGTGAGCCAAGTTTCCCTGATGGCTTTCAAGTGAGGGTAAAGACATAAAGGCAGCCCTCCAACTCAGTCTAAACAATGACACTAAACAAAGCACCATTTTAATATATCCACCAAATACATCTGTAAATGTTAATACTTCTGTTCAAAACCTGCTAAAGTATCAGGACTTTCACACTGAAGCACAGGAAACAGTTCAGGCCATGGGGAAGGGAAAAGCAAGATGTGGACTTGGCAGTGCTGGCTTAACAGTTGGAGTCAATGATCTTAGAAGTCTTTTCCAACCTAAACAATTCTGTGATTCCAAGAGAGGACTGGACTTGCAACCAGAGGCACCAGAATCTGTCCCTGGGAATGACTTGAGGATGGTCCCCACACTCTCTTCTCAGTCACCTAAACACTTCCTGCTGTAACTGGGGCAAGTAAGTAGCTGTGGCACTCAGGGAAAGCGTGGATCAGGGATGGACTTTGGCCGTGAAACCTTGTGTGCCATTAGCCCTTGAGGAGCACTATTGAGAAAAACAACCTATACCTAAGCTACATTAATTGGAAATTCAAAGTCAAAAGCTGTTGGGTCTTTGCAATGGATTAATGGACCAAACACCAAGAGAAAATCTCGGTGAAAAATCTATGCTACAACAGCAGTTTTAGTTCCGTATGTGAAGATTTAGTTTGCTATAAAAAACATACCATTAAAGCAGTATATCTCCCTGTGTTTAGGCAATAGGTAGTACAGACCAAAGTATAAATATGTCTCAAAAGGTTTAAAAGCAGGGAATAGAAGGAAAAGGATTTGCTATTGGAGCCACACCTTCTAAATATAGTTCAGCATGCAGAAGAGAGCTTAAACATGTGCCAAACTCTAAATTTAGGAGAGTCTCAGGGCATGTCCATGCCTGTACATCTTGCATATGTGCACTGTGGTGGGGTAAGGAGAGCATGGCCAAATAGGAGCTTACAGTGAGCTCTGCAGAGCTGAGCTGCAGCATAATCCTGAGGCTGAACCATGCCCTGCTCCTCTGCAGTTCCTTACCCAGACAGATACTTCTTCAGCCCAAAACCTCTCCTAGAGGGTCTGCAAAGTAAAACTGAATGCAGTGTATAAATACCCTACTGACCTGGCTGGGTATTAATGGCTTTTTACGTCCCTGTAACCACATTCATCTTGCTGTAGTGAATTCAAAGCTGCACCAGAGGCTCATCAACCGGGGGCAAGGTTACAGAAATATTAGCACTCCAACTCATACACAGGGGAAAAGATGAAGACTCAGGGAGCCTCTGACAGGAATTGTCTCATTAAACAAGCTTTTAAAATCTCATTCAGCTTTTTCTTATTATTATTATTTTAGATTGGATGTGCTTTGAGTCAAGGTGGAGAAAAGCCACAATTAAATTGTTTCAAACTACATTGAACACTGCATGTGGCATTCCAGATGAAAAGGCAATCCTCTTTAACCAGAGCTCTCCCATCTTTCTCACTCTATGCAACTAAAGCATTAAAATTATTTCCTTGCCATACATTCACACTGCTGTGTTAGCCTTTCCTAGTCCTGTGTCTGGGGTGAGGAGATGAATTACACAAGTAGTGGTCCTCTTCCCAAAAAAATGTACCAGCGTGTACATTGCTGGGTTATCCTGATCTTCTACAGGTTTAGATGAGAAATAACCCCACAGAGCTCACCACATCACACCCAAATGCAATCAATATGCAATGTACAGTTTATAAAGTGACAGCCAGGGTGTTGCAATAGCCACACAGCATCCTGGTTGTTAGTTTATTTTAAATCCCTCTCCTCTGCGAGCAAAATTGGTGCCCATGAAAGCAGGGTGTCCTAGGTGTGATCACACTTAATGGTTTCACTAGGCATGTGCTATTTTTAGCTTGATTTCTCCTTCATCCCTCTTGTACACATTGCCTGTTGTTCTGCTGCTTGGAATCCTCCGGGTGACTTTGAGGCTGCAATGTGTTGATGACAGCCATTTGCTGGGCTGGCTTTAAACCTTGTGCCACACCATCGGAGCTACAACAGACACTGACAGCCCCTGGTCAGGGGGAGAAGATGGGAAAGGTTCAAAACCATTTCTCCCATAAAGCATAAAAGAGACGCTGCGAGGGAAAAGAACTCATTGAGATGAAACTCCACATGCAGAACAATGTAAGTTAAATGGGGTGTTGATGTGCTGGTGGTGGGTAAGGAGAAAGGCAGACTCCTTTTGTAGGAACATTTGTTGTCCTGAAATGAGGCAGGAAGCTGCAATAGCAGTGTGATAGCTGCATGAAAGATATTGTCTCCTTGGCACACTGTTTTTCTCCTCCAGCCCCTGGGAGGTGTAGCAGTTATTCCTCTAACACGGACAGCTGGGCATGACCCTGGCAAAAGCAAAGGACCTGTGGCCACATGGTGTTAACATACCCAGATTATCAAACAGCTGCCAGCAGACCTGTCTCCTGTTTCTTCTTTTCCTCTCCAGGTCTCGTCCACCACACCGGAGTGGCAGTGCCCAGTCTGCCACCAAACATTCCAGCGGAATCAGTGCCTTTTCCCTGCACGACCAAGGAGCCAGACTAGGAGTAGTCTCCTCCATCCATCCACAGGAGATCCAGACTGAAGGAGCAATGCTTACTATGGCCAAAAAAAAGCATTTAAGCATAAGCTCTGCTGTTAAAGTGCTCACTTGTCATCTGCTCTTGAGAAGGGGGCTCATCAGACACAAGTGCACTTTTTTAGAAATGCACAAAAGTGAAACCTTCAAAGAGTTTTGATATAGCATCATCTCTTTGCTGTAAATCACCTCTTACGAAAATGAGCCACTAATTACATTTGCTTTCCTAACAGCAACTTTACTCTGCAGCATGATAAGCATCTTGCCAATTTTGCATAACCTATCTTTTGGCAAATATGCTGCTTTTTTTGAACGGAGTTTGTGGGAAAACTGGGAATGAGAACACCTCCCTCAGCCCCATTGTCTCATACCCCAGCATCAGTATCTCAGGATGCAGAGACAGCAGCAGGCTGTGAGCTGGCTTAGCACGTTATTGCCCTTCAAACTACAGCTGGGCTGCCTTAAGTTATGTCAAAAGCACCGGTTCCCAGAGACAAAAAATAAGACCAAGACTTACAGGGCTACACAGAAGTTTCATCTCTGTCCCTTGCTTCTGCACCTTTCCATAAAGACGGGAGGATGGATGAGGAGGCTGGCTCAAAGCCTCCCATGGATTCATCCCCTCATCAGAGAGAGGCTCAGCTGGCCCTGGGAGAGCTCCTGCAGGGTCTTGGTGCTGCCGAGATGTGCAGAACAGGTTTCACAGAGCTGCAGATGAGGTTGGGTACGAGCTCACACAGACCTAAACTTTTGCTCTTGGCAGAAAAAACATCATTTTTGTGACTCTGCAGATGCTTGGGGTTTATTTTGTGTGCGTAGTAACAAAGGCTCTCCTGAAGTTCAAGGCATAAGAATTTACAGGAGTGCATTAAAACATCTATGTTCAAGCACTCAGAGCAGAGCTGCCCTTGCTGAAGGACTCCCAGTTCTGCAATACACAGATTGCCCAAATGGTGGTTCCTCAGCCCTCCCTTGTGCCCCGACCCCCCCAGCAACCCCACGGAGATGGAGGAAGTTGAGGAGAACGCGAGAGGGATTTGGAGTGCCTTGGCGAAATGCTATCAGCTCTATTCCTAGATGCTCTGTGGCTTTACTACATGTATTCATTGTTAACTTTCAACATCAGTTTATTATAGAGAAAGTGGATGTCTTGAGGGCTAAATTTGGAATTGCTGAAGCAAGAAAATTCTAAAATTGCAATTGCAGCCTACTGAAACATTGGATTTGCTCTCTAATTAAAATTTCTCATATAAACTTGAGCTCCTTCAGCATGCAGAGCATTTTCCCTCTCTCTGCCTAATGTTTATACATTCAGTCTCTGCAGAAGATTAACATAGTTTTCTTTTTGGAGACCACCCCATTTTAGTTGCAGCATGGTCTTTTTCAGCTGTAGTCTGTGTTGCCAGAACAGTTTAGGTGTTTCCATCTCCAACTTATATAAATTTTCTGTAGTGCATGGGATTAGGAAGTTTATATATATTAAGGAGTTTATATATATTAAGGAATTTATATTATATATGTGTGTGTGTATTATATGAGTTTATATATATTTGCATTTGTAGCTATATACACACATATATATGTATGCAATGTTCATATTATTTATAACTACTATGAAGACCACACCTGGGCAATAGAGAAACAATTTCTTTGGGGTTTTTTTTTCTGTCCAGAAGGGGGTTTGTACCTGCTACGAATTCACTCCCTGTGTGCAGCTGGAGCTTCTTCTGCAACAGAAAAAAATGACACCATTCTCCGATAGTGATGCCACAACAGTGATTCACATCTATTTATATTCTATCTTGTCTTCTGTCTCTGGTGTCAGACTTTGGCTTGCCCTTCCCCCTTCCCTTTCAGGTAGCCTCAGTGCTGATTGTTGCCATTACAAATGGCAGTGTGAGGCTGTGTGAGGCAGCACGAGAGCAGGCAGAACTGAAGGGCTTAATGAACTGCCCGTGCCACTGAGGGCTGCCTTCGCTGCGGCGGGAAGCAAGGGCTCCAGGAGATCAATTAAAACATTCCCGCTGCAGAAAAATTATAGGAAGGGTGTTTCAAGCGAGGAAAGGAAATATCTGAGGGGAATACATTACTCCAGGCTTTGGTCTGGAGGAGCAAAATGAAATACTCAAGTCATTTTGCAGACATCTACAGCTGTCGATCAGGGATGCGCACCGAGGCCATCCGGTATCGGCTGAAGCAGCGGAATAAAGTTGACGTTGTTTCTAAATATATTATCTTCCTACAGTAATGCATAGCCACAAGAAAAATGATGAGGTTTTTGAAATAAGAACTGCAGAAGGACTCTAAGGGCATTGTGCAATTTAGCATGTGAATCCTCTGGCTATTATTTGAGCCGTTCTGGAGTTAAAGCAGCAGAAAGCTGACAAACTGCACCAGTCCTGTCACAATACAGCTCTGCCCATAGCTGATATATGTCCTCCTTCCCCAAAATTCCTGGACAGTGGCATATTATAGCTAGGCTTGCAACATTGATTTCAGCATTTCAATTCTGCATGCAGAAATGCATCATCCTGGAATCATGGAATGGTTTGGGTTGGAAGGGACATTAAAGACCATCTCATTCAAACCCTCTGCCGTGTGCAGGGACACCTTCTACTAGACCAGGTTGTTCAAAGCCCCATCCAAACTGGCCTTGGACACTTCCAGGGATGGAGCACCCACAGCTTCTCTGGGAAGCCTGTTCCAGTGTCTCACCACCTTCACATCACCCATTCACAAGTATTTCATACATCCCTTGTATGTAGTGAATGCTGGTATTGTGTGAGCTGTAAGATTTGGGAGGCAAAGAGAGTCTTGCTCTCAGTTTGTTTATCTGTCACTAACTGGCACCCCGGCAGTTATGGAAGTGTTCCTGGAGGTAACTGAGAGAAAAATTTGTCTCCAGCAATCTCTGCTGAACTCTGACTGCTCAGGAGAAGCCCCTGGCTGTGAAATTTTATGTGGTTCCCAACCCATGGCAGGGGATGACAACTGATTCTGATCCTGATCCCAGTCTGGACAGGAGCACAAGCATTTCTGATGCATCCCATGTCCAGTCTGAGGTCTAGAAATGCTTGTGTAGATAGTTTGGGACACCATTCTCTGGCTACCTTAGCCCTAGAAAATCTCCACTGCCCAGATTTCCTAACAAAGCAAAGGAGACTTGTACTGCTTAAGCCAACCTCAATTTACTAAAGCTCATTCTGAGCTTGTAAGTACAAAATTACCCTTTTACTGGAGAGAAGAGAGTGAAAAACACCAGCGTGATTGTTTTCATAAATAATGAAAGCAAAACCTCCACCACGCACTCAGCAGTGAACTGTTTTTATCTGAAAGAGAGGAAGATTTGGTCGGTGAATTCATCGCTATAGGGGACCTATAGAGTCTGTCAGAGACACAAATAAAAATGCAGCCAGCACACACAGGAGGCGAGGCAGAGGAAACAGAGAAAACAGAACTAGTTATTTTTAACTGCCATTAATATTACAAGAGGGACTGTGAAAAAGGGAGCAGCTTCAGAATTCAGAGTAGTGTTCTCTTAAATGCAAGTAAAATAGTATCTAATGAGAGATGTCATATCAAGAATAACATAAAATGAAGGCAAGGACAGATATCTTATTAAGAAAACCATAGCACCAATTACATAAAAAAATATTATTGTGGGACTATGAATAAAGTCTTGATTTAATACAAATAACAGGCATTCCTGTACTTCATGATTCAGTATCTTAGTTCTGCAAGAGCATAAACATTTCCAAGAAGAAGAGGTGGTTTACTAAGAAAGACAAGCCACTGAGCATTTACTTCTCAGCTTGGATCCCCAAAACAGACTCATTTACTTCATGCCACTGATTGGGATGACAACCTGCAGTATCAAAGATGCTTTACAAAATGTTTGCAAAGAATAAAAAGAGAACATGATTCCCATCGTCTCAGAGCTCTGATAAAGAGGTTGTTCAAAAATTCAGATGCTAATTTGAATAAGTGGCATCAAAACCACCTGCATGTGTTTACTTTCTGTGTATGTGGAGAGACGAAAAACATAACTAGGAACGTGTCATCTGAACATAATTTCAAAGCCCCAGATGTCCCTGGAAAATGCTACCAATGGGAGTCTGGCAAAGCATTTCACCCAGAGAAGTGAACACGTAAATGGTGTCCCCTTCCCTGCTTTGTGTGCTTTCTATCAGGCAATTTAACAATTTTGTGTTGAAAGGACTAAGACAATGCAGAATCCAAAATTTACCGGCGATGTAAGCATTTCCTAAAAATTTCCACTAGAAGCTGTGTATTTCCGCGAGATCAATCAAAGATGATTAATCAACTTATTCATCCATCTTTCTACCTGTCATAAACCAGCTTTTGATAACAGAAGCATCCGCTGTTCCTTTCTTTCCGGCTACCTTTCCTGAGAGATTATCCTCCCAATGTGCTTTTGTTCCCAAACACTTGTGATAATGAATTTAATTAATATCACTAGGCTACAGGAAAAAGGCAGTATCCTATCCGATAACCACAATTACATAACTCAAGCATTAGCTGGGCTGTAAAGAAGCAAATATTCACAGTGGATTTGTTCACGAACCATCTATTGATGAAAAGATCACGATAGTCAACTGCGAATATTAATTTACAGGCTATCTATGAACACACAGACATGGCTAATTAAAGATGCTTATCTCCTGAATGACTTGCTCATCTCTGGCAATTCCTGTTCTTACTGTCAAACAAAACAGTTGTACAGACAACTTCCTAATTTCAGGCCACTCCACTGTGAAAATTATCAACCGGTGATGTACGGCATGAAAACCACAATGCGTTATAAATACAGCACTTTTAAAATAATAGGAAAACAAGTGCTTCTGAATGAACTAGTCCCTCCCCTAGGCTCTCATTTCTGAGGTGAATTAGCATTTATTACCATAAGCATTTGTGGTGGCCACTCAATTGGATCAGGAAACTGATCTGGATTAAAACAAAACTTGACAAGACAAACAAAGTTTCAGCATGGATTTTAAGGATTATCTCCATGTCTCCTGGGTTAGGCACTTCAGTCTCTTGAAGAGCACCAGCCTATCCACTTGAAAGGAAGAAAGTTTCCAATTTTGATTCTGAACTAAAACAAAACATCCTAAATCTGTTCTTGCAGAGGGGAGCTATTATTTTTCAGCCAAAATATGCTCAGATTTCAATAGCTGATATTTTTTTCTTCAATAGCTTTGTAAACCTGCAACTCCAGCAGACTCCAATTTCCTAAGGATATGCCCAACACGGGGGAATTCCCTGGACAGATGAGCTCTTCCTACATTATTTCAGCTCTGCTCTAGTAGGGGGAACCAGCCAGAGAGAAGGGATTATAGCTCAACCTCTACCTGTCCTTCACGGCCTCTTGCTGTGTGCACAGTCCCTGAGGAATCAGGCAGGTAAACCCAATTTACAACAGCCCCAAGGCAGTCCATAATTATCACAGAGGCCATCCCAGACTCCAGACACTCCTGATATGAGAAAAGCAAGTAGGTGGCCATCAGACACCTTTCCCTTTTTGCTCAGGAGGAGATTAATTATTTCTATTGAAGCACTCTAAGTTCTGAAGCAATGATCCCGTAAACGGGAAACACTGAAGTGAAAATAAACCATAACTATGTTTTTGTTTAAAATCCTGATTCCTAACAAGGCTATAAATAACATCAAAGAAATCAGTAAGGACAGAGCACTAATTCCTAAGTAACAAACCATTTCTATGTAGGATTAGTTTCTGTGAATTTCTTCATACAGACAGACTTGAGGGTGGCTGGTCCTTTCTAATTTTTTCTCATGTGGAATCTAGATTTAATATGCTTTGAAATATAAATAGTAATGAGGTCATAAAAGATGCAGAAATGAATGAGAGTCAAAGAAGGAAACATAAGGAGAGGATTCAGGGAGATGAACAAGTTGGTAATTTCAAAATTACTCGGACTTGGGCTTGACACTAATAGCCCCCTAAAAAGAAGAAACCCCACAACAACCCCAGTAGTTTGTAGTTAAAAATTCCTGTCAGATGAGGCAGTGGATGAAAATGGAGCTCAGCACAAGGCAAAAGGAAGGCAAAAGCTATTGCAGAGAATAATTCAAGGCGATGTGAGGCAGAACAGAACTTTTAGCTTGTGGACTCCATGCCCCAGCACTGGAGGGTTGTGCCTGTTGTTCTCTCAGTGCCTTTTTTTTTTTTTCTGTTTGTGCCCATTTTAAGCCACCCCATGGTACAATCCCTCCTGGGCACTTCTCTTGCAAGTCTTTCTATGATCAATTAAAATGTCCCAATAGGAAATGCTCATTTCTGCACAGTCAAATTTGGAAAAATTCAGTTTGTTAGCCATAAATATCTTCCGTTGCGCTGTCTGGAGTATTCCACGCTCTTAAGTTTTGCATGGCCAATATGCAGCTACAAAGACATTCCTTGGAGACGTTGCTACAAATTATATTCAGTTTCTGCATTTGATTTTTAAATCCAAGTGAAAGAAAATCTTATTTTATTATCGAACATGTCATTGAACTAGTTTTCCTACAAATGGCAGGCCAGTGTGTTTTCTAACTCAACACTTAAACTGGCCAAAAAAAAGGAGCTGCCTATTAGCACCACCCTTTCACCTCCTCTGGCTTTCCCCATGACCATGGCTGGCAGCTGCCAACAAGAGGCAATATTTGGGGATTATTTTGCATTTTACACACAGTTCCCAACTGGATCTTACTCCCTTTCCCTTGTGCCCAGGTAAAACTCCCATTCATATCATCCTGGTCAGAACTGGCTCCCTAGAATGCAAGTTTCACTCCTAGGTTAAGGCACTAAAATGAATACACTAATTTTTGTCTTCCACCTGCAATATAAAGATGTGCAGTATATCAACTCCTCAGTGTTATCCCAAGCCATAAAAATAGAAGAACTTGGTGAGGAGGGAGTTAGGAGGGGTTTGTTGGGGTTTTTTGGTTTGCTTTAGGGCTTTTTTTTTGGTGGTTTGTATTTTTGTTTTTTCACTTTGGAAAACAATCTCTATGTGTGACACATGATGATTGGTGAGTTGGGTAATACTGTTTTAACCCAGCTAATGTAAAAACAACATTCATCCCGCATCAAATCAAAGATAATTCATTTAACTCCGCTAGGATATTTTCCCAGTTTACATACATTGGAGTGATACATTATAGTGTGAAATGCTATGAAGAAATACTTCCCATATCTCTTCTAAATTAATTTCTTAAATTAAATTGTTTTCTATTAAGCAAAATAGGAGTTCATGACTCACTTTTTTGATATCATCCTTTGGTTTATATTTCTCCTCCTCTCAAAACGTAATTAATATTAATATTTTAAATTGCTTCTAACATAGAAGACCCCTGTGTCTTTAATCATGCTCATTTCTGGATCTGTTTAAATTCTTCTCTTTTTTCCAGTCACAGGACATGACTGAAATTTTAATGCTGCCTGCAAAATGGTTGTGTGCCACTGCTTCATCACATGTAATGACATTCTGCTACCATTTGGCTTTGCTGTCTGTAGTTGTGCATCCAGAAAAGGTGTCTCTAAATATCCACAATAGCACAATAAATTAAAAAATCCCCCCAGAAACTGGAAAATGTTTATAAGGAACGTTTCCAGGGGAGAAAGCAAGCACAGGCACCAAGCAGTTTTGTCACCCTGCAGATGCCTGTCTGGTCCAGGGTTGAGGCTCAGAGCTGAAGGAATTGCTCAGTCTGTACCAATATTTTTAAAGCCATGTAGATTAAATTCTGTCAGCCTGGCACCTTTCACAAAGGCTGTATACACCAGTGGATGTTAAAGATGCTGTTCCAACACACTGAAAGAGCACTGGCTCTCCTACCAAAGCCCTTTGCCTCTGGGTCTTTAGAGAAGCTTATGACAAAACAAGCCTTACCACAAATTATTTTGCTAAAGGTCTGCTTCTTTGTGAGCAGGAGGAATTGCTGGCTGCTGCATCAGGGATTCCTCAGAGCATCAGGCTGGGTAAGAGCTCACTCAACGGTTGGTCTGGGCCGGTTTATCCATTGTCAGTCCATGGGAGAAAGCTGCTCCATAGGCAGCATTCCCTCTGATTTGATGCCAGGCACAATCGTTGTATAGAAGAGGGATTTTGAAAATGTCTATTGGCCCCAGCTGAAATCAATAGGTGGCTTCTGTTTTTTCACTAGGGATTATGGAATAAGCAAGACCCAGCTCTCGGAGAGACAAATGCTCAAGCAAGAGATGATTCGATGAGTCCAAATTAATTTCTCCACCACAGGAGTTTGGGAATTGCCTTCCTCTCTTTCAGGTCAGGAGATGTTGCAGGGCATCTGGCAGCGCAGCAACCACTGCACATCAATCCAGGAAATGTGGGAGAAGTGGGAGGGGACACTGGGAGGAAGATGTTCTTGTCTTTGCCTGATATAGTATCATGTAATCATTTAGGTTGGAAAAGACCTCTAGGATCGAGTCCAGCCATTAACCTGGCACTGCCAAGTCCAGCACTAAGCCATGTCCCCAGGCACCACATCCACACAGATCCAGCACATCGGTGGGGACTGTCTCCATTTCAGGCTGCTGTTCAGAAATTACAGAAAAGGCAAGCCAAACCTTCTCTTTTAGATTATCTGTTTCTGCTCAATTCAATTATTAGAGCCTGTTCCATAACCTCATACAGTAACAACTCCTATTTGGTCTCACAGTCAAGGGCATTTTTTAACTTCTAAAATATGAAAAGGCAAAGCTCCCAGTAATATTTTTTCTAATTTCATATTCAGTTTGGCGTGCTACAAAATATGTTTTTCATTCGTTTTATCTTTTTTAGAAACTAATGAAACTATGGAGGCTTCAAATTTCACCAGATGCCAACCAAAAGTAGAGTTTTCATGTCCAACTGAAAAATGAAGTGGTACCAGTGATTGCACCTCAAGGCAAACTGTTTTAAAACTAATTTGTATGGGGAGAAACTGCAGCAATGACTGCACAGTTACAATTGTTCCATTAACGGCGCAACAATTAACAGCACCATTGATTCACCAACAAAAAAAAATGATATGGTTTTCTGTAATTCCAACAGAATGAACAATTTTTATTGGTGTGGGAACTCTTGCCTTGTTTTGAGCTAATCTGTCTTGAGACTCTCCCATCAGCTTCTTTCTGGCACTCCTTTTCAGGCAATTACAATGTCTGTAGCAAAAACAGGCTGCCAAAAATGACAATTGGAAAAACTTACCCCTTCTAGAGAAAATGACCCGGCAAATTTCACTTTTTTGAGTATTAAAAATCCTTAAAACTTTAAACTACCAGACAAGAATTTTTTACAAGCTTGGTGTTTGGGAATGGCCCGGAAAATGACATTTTGTGTGACAGGGCTTAATATTTTTGCCTGTGATCATGGGAATTTTGTCTTATTTGTCATCTAAATCTTGATATGAGCACCAAAAATAACAGTCACTGCCAAAAATAGCAGTGGACATCCATACCATGGCTCTCCATCATGTGGAGGTGGTTGCCTTTACTACACACCAAGTTTCACAGTCACTTAACAATAGAGGATTAGGATATAGAATAGACAATATAGAATCCATTCTATATCTATATCTATCAATAGATAGATAGATGATATTCTATATTAAATGGGAAACAGTGAGCATGGCAAAGTTTCATTTATTCAGAGCAGCAAGACATTTAAGCAAAGGGGAAATACCACTGGCTACACTAAATTGATGAGCAAGATACAGTTCAGTACCTGGCTCAGGATATAAAAGTCAGATTATTCAGGGAGTTTGCTCAAGTAAGAGCTTATGTCCATATAAGAGTTGGGAATAAGCCACATTTTAACCTGTTCATCAGGGTCATTCAGGCCTACCTTGTGCTCCCTGGGATTCAAACTGCTCAGCAAATTTTTTGCAATGCAAAAAACCCTTCAGACACAGCAGCAATGAAGGGTGCTGTGTAAAGGCTGCTGCCGTACAAAACCATTCAGTTATTTAACAATTCCCTGAAAAGAATCGCAGTCACCTGCATTATGCAGCCTGTCTGCCATTTGATAGATTACATGCTACAATGAAATATAGACTTGTCCATGTAATTTTATAACTTGAACAATGATTATGATATGCAGTGCATTTCCAATTATCTTCCATTATGTTTCATGTGCTGTACAGATTTCAACTGGCGTTTGCAAGGCAGCCAGAAAATTACAGCAATTATTGAAAATTATTGTGATATAAAAGCAATGCTTCCCCCTCCTCCTATCAATTTTCTTTGTATTGGTATATAAAACAGACTGCTGCTTCAGCACCTAGGAAGACAAACTATATTTTGCCTTCTTAACTGTACAGAGAGAATAATTCTACTCTAGTTTTAGGGTTTTGATAGCAGATATACAGTCAATATTAATTCTGAAATTTTTTTAGTGTCATGCTTTTTATTATATAGTCATTTACTTGACTTAGGTTAGAATTGTATCTATAGTTATATAGACATGTGCACTCACACGTATTTCCATGAGTATAACAGTCAATTCTTTATTCTTCTTTAAAAACATAATCTATTTTTAATTTCATTCCTGCTGTCTTGGTTCGGATTGAGGAGATTTTAACAAGAACTTCTTTGATCAACTGTTTTTTATAACGTAATTTATCTTAATGGCAAGGACCTGTCCTATAAACTCATCTACCCATGGTTATTTTTACATTCATGAGTAGTTCCTTCAGACCCTAGGGGTGTGCTCATGTACACGAAGCTAAACATTCATGAATTTATAAGAACAAGGTCTTATTTTTGCCTGGGCTTTCTTAAATATAGAGCACTAAGACTTCATTGTGTCCCTTTAAGGGGAGAAACAATTCCAAAGTGTTTGAAAAAGAGGATTACTGTTTTTCATAGCATATATAAACAACAGTAATAATTTTTGTCGTGTGTGCCTGACTATAAAGCAAAATTTGTAATGCAAATGTCTATACCATAGCATAACAAACTTGTATTTTCTGTGTTCCTCTGAGTTTAATTGAATCTGACATTGGAAATGGCAGGAATTTTAATTACTTAAAATAATATCTGTATTATGACCTAACATGCTGGTTAAAGAGGATGCTGTTTGATTATAATTCAGTTCTACATGTCTCTCTTTTCTTTTTTTTTATGCTTAGAAAAGAAAATACATCCAATGTCTTTGCTGTGACAAGAAGGTGTCTCATGCTAGTTTCTGGAAAAACAATGCAAGGATAAAAACTGTGTTAAAATCAAACAAAACTTCAAAGTAAAACCACAAAAAAGAAGAAACAATTCCTGTTTAAAACCTTACTTTGGCTTCATGTTATATCCACTGCAGCACCTACCCCAAAAAGATCCATGAAAAAGCTCTCTGATGTGGAATACTGGGTGTGCTATGTCACAGTAATACAAAGTCAGGGCCTTAAATTAAGCAGGACTCTCATTTCTTTACCTTTTCCTTCTATTGCAGTTTTCTCCCTGAACTCCCTTTCTTTTTTTCTTCTTCTTGAGTTCTGAATGTCAAAAAGAAAAAGAACCAAGAACACCAAGTACAAAAACGCAGCACAGCTTATCCACAAAGTTAATTTGAAAAAGCCAAGCACCTCTGCTGTTTGCTTAATATCAGTAAGGGGAACTCTGCTCCGCATCCTTACATGGAAACAAGGATGCTGTGACAGCAGGAAGCAATGCCATGAGCTGGAGGTTAACTGGAAGCTACAAGCAAGTCATATCTAACATTACTGAACATTTCCACCTTCACTAATTCCAGCTGATTATTTTGACATAATTTGGGGCACTAATTACACTGCTTGAATTACTGGGCTTCCTCTCACACACACGTCAAGGTTTCTGGAGATTTACTTTCCCTTTATCCTCGACTTCTCCCACAGCTAAACACAGTTAGACACGTATCCTGCACAATATAGAGTCAGTTGTTGCTTGTCACAGCGACTGCTGACCAGTGTCAAAGCAAATTTTAGCATTACACTCCACTTTCTCATTGTTTCTGAAAAATGTTGGGCCAACAAGTCCCAGGAAAATAAAGCCCCCAGAGCAACAAGTTTAATCATGCTCTTCTCTTTCCTTAATCCCTCCTCACCCTGCAAAAAAAACCAAAACAACCAAACTTATTTAATGGTGCAATTCTAAACAGTTATTTTTCCAGGAGCTCAGTGGTGTCCCAGGCATTGGATGGAGCATGTCGACCTAAAAACAGCAAAGAAATGAAGCACTGGCTCCGAGACACCACTCCAAGCAGTGAACGTACTGAAGGATTTGTGTTTACAGCACCTTTCCTCTCATGGATCACCTCTAAACTCCCCTTTTCAGTGCTTTTATTTAACATTCTGAAGGAGCTGGTGCAGCTCCCACTCCTGCTGTCCCTCTCATTTCTACAACCTCACAGGCAAACCTTACACCCCCTCATGGATAAACTTTACACCCCCTCATGGATTATTTGGCTAGGGAGGAGTTAAAGGACAGTTGCAATGCCTGCATGGTTATTGCTGTGTCCAGCCAGATGAGCATATGTTGTAGAGCTGCATGGTATTATGATTTAAAAATAGACATATATTTATGCCAGCTTTAGTTGCCATGGGTAAGTCTAAACTGTCTTTTGTTTTCCTTTTTTTTTTCCTAAACAGTGCTTTGAGTTACGTGAACTCAAACCACACCTCCCCCCCCAACAAAAAGCAGAATCCAGCCATGTTGCACTAAAATATTTGTTTTTTAAACATGAAGTACTGCTGACAGAAACGCACAGTGTGGTATATGCACAACCAGGCAGTGTGACAAAGGCTAAGCTACCAGTGTCCTGCATCTGTCACCCACAAAGGAAACTATCTACATTTTTATATCAATATAGGTTACTATAGCAACACAGAGCTTTTATTTTTCCTCAGGTTTATTATGTAGGAGCCAAGGAGCACGTTCAGACACTGCATGCATTCATAACCCCATAGAAATCTCTGTCCACTGCACTCTCCAAGGCACCTCTAATGGACTTGTTCACTGCTAACAACTGCAGCCTGCACTGAACAACTCCAGGAAGGAAAAGCAAACACCCCTCACAACAATAACACACATCCATCACCCTGGCTTGTACCCCCAGCTCAGCAAAAATCAAATATTTTCTTAAATATCAATAATTCATAAGTCAAATAATTATTATTTTATCAAACTGATTGAATTATTTAAGTTTAATTATTTCTATTAAATAAATGTAATAATAATTAAATAAAATCCCTGCTTTCATTTTTTCAGGGTAAACTCAAGGGACAAGATCCTATTGCCAGGACCTCTTTGTGTTTCCTTACTTCCTCCCCAGTGGCAGCAATGGAGCAAACCTGAGGAGATGTGAAACGTAGAACACCCTCCCTTTACTTCACAGAGACTTCTGATCTTGCTCCCTGTGTCTTGGTTTTACAGCGCAGAGCCACAGTTTCAGTGCTAAAGTCATCAACAGATTTTTGTCAGCTTCCTCTTGCCGAACTCCCCAGTCCGATGGATATTGGGGAAACATTAGGCAGAAATGATTAAATACTCTGGAAAGACTCTTTTTCTACAAACACATCCATCCTTTTATGAGTCATCTCTTTTCACATCACTTTAAGCACCATTTGATTTTAAAACGGAAAACTTTATAGGTAGCCCCAGGGCATCACAGACAAGCCAAACAGAAAGCAATGATGCTCTGAGATTCTGTTCACTCTTACCGGGAGTGTTACGGAGACCCATCCCTAAAAATACAAGCACAATCTATTTAAAGCATCCTTACATTTCCTCACTCTTTGGGTTCCACTATGCTGTGGCTGAGTTGAGAAGAAAGTCTTCAATCTTGTGGCTCTGTGGTGACAGAAGAAAGGCAGTCGAGGATCAAATTTAAGTTTTATGCAGCTGTATGGCAACATTTTGGGCACTCTGGAATTAAAGGGGAAGAAAATTGACTCGACTTTGATTTCCTGCAGTGGACTGTTTTATGGCAGGGATGAAGGATAGCCCGTGGTTAAGGAACTGGCTGCACACTTAGAGGATGAAAGTCCAGCTCCTGAGCATTGCAAGGGGGTTTGTGTTTCCATGAGCAAATTAGTCAGGGCAAGGCTGTCCCAAGTAATGAATGATTTCAGCTTCCTCAAGAGGAGCTTGTTCAATTGGAGACAATTTAATGGGCAGTGATTTTCTGGGAAACACGGAGAATCAGCATCCCCAAAAATAAAGTCCCTTTGTCTCCAGTTTGGGCAGTGCAGATTCCCCCTCACATTCCTTCATGTTTTCTGAAAATCGTGGTCAGTCTTCCTGGGGTTAAATTGCTTCTCTGTATTGAGAGAAAACTCCTCTTCTTTTCCCCATCTTTTCATCTTTCTTTAATTTTTATTTTTTGCCTGCTTAGCTGCAACTCCCATTTAACACGCCTGCATATAGTGCTTGGTACCGAGCTCTCAAATCCCATCTGAGGGATTTGCAATGTCACTGAAGTATCCCAGTATCAAAATCACGCATTTTACTTGTCTTTTTTAGTGCTTTACTTCGAAAAATACTGTGCACCTGCACCCAGGTTGGGAATGGGATGGGTGGTGTAAGGAACAGAACAGGAACACCTTGGGTTTTTCTTGCTGTGACAGGCAGAAACAAGCTCTGTGGTGACTCAAAAAGAGAGTCTGGCATTTCAGGAGGTGTTGGGGGAGTGTCTTTCTTATAACTTACACAGTTCAAGGTTTACCAGAAATAAAGCCATTTGCTTAGGGGTAATTTATTGCAATTGTTAACATTAGTTCTAATTCAGAAGATGTAAGGACAGCAGATATCTCTGCCCATTTCAATTTGTTATCCATGATCCAATCTCTTGGACTTTGGTAAAACACTCTGTCTAAACACTCCACAAGCTTTACTGCAGAGCATCAAAACCCCAAAGGTCTTCATCTCCTAACTTTGGATTTCTGTTCTGAAATGCAGGGCTTTAGAGCAGCTTTGTTTAAATTGTCTGAGTGTAGAGAGCACTTAAATTCAGCCTTGAACTGACCTTGCTGTACAAACTGTGATATTTTTTGGCACCAAAGCCTCAGGCTGCAGCCTGCTCCTCATTGTGTGCTGCATTCCATCTTTCCAAACGCGTTCCCTGAATGCATCCCATGGATGTTCTCAGCCTAAGACTGAGAACTTCCAGCTCAAGCACAGATGCTTGGCCAAAAATTCATCCTCATGGAACCATTGCAATGGTTACTTGGGAGTCAATCCCTTGTATCAAAAGGAATAGCAACCACAAAATAATCTCCAGGATAAATAATCTACAGGATAATCAAGGCCAGGATTGGATGGGGGTTTGAGGAAGCTGGTCTAGTGGAAGGTTTTCCCCATGGCAGGAGGATTGGAACCAGATGGTCTTTAAGGTCCTTTCCAACCCGGGCTATTCCATGATTTTATGATCCTGTGTTAAACTGGGAGCTCTTGGAGCTCTGTGAATGTGTGAAGTTCTGCCCTGGAAACATGAGAAGAATGTGACTTTCTAATCACCGCATGATCATACCATGCATGCCTGCAGACATCTGCTTGCCCACATCTAGCTGCTTCCTGCGAAAAAAGGGTGAAACTAAAACTTGTTAGCCTCAGGAAATTTCAATATTTCAATGTTTCCTTTGTCCCAAAGAATGAGGCAGCTGAAACAATGATCTCTCTTCTTCCATTTAACACTGAGGCCACTCAAAGTGAGTATCCAGACTCTCTCTGGCAGTATTTTTGAGAATAAAATGGTAGCTTGATGAAAATAATGGAAATTTCAAATGGAAACATTATTTTCCACTATCAAAAAAAAAAATCTAGTGGAAAATTGTAATCCATTCGTTCAGGAATTGCTTTTAATATTTGAACTGCCTTGCACAGAGTGTATCTTTATCATAGAATCACAGAATGGTTTGGGTTGGAAGGGACCTCAAAGAACATTTTGTTTCAACCCATGGGCAAGGACACCTTCCACTAGACCAAGCTGCTCAGAGCCCCATCCAACCTGGCCTTGAACATTCCCAGGGATGGGGCACCCACAGCTTCTCTTTAGGCATACTTCTGCAGCCTTGAATGGTTTTTCACCATGTTTTCCATGCACAGACTATTCTTGTCTACTTTTTCTCTATTTTTAAACACACACTAGATTCTAGCATCTAGATTCTTCACAGGCTTGCCCTCTGAATATCTCCTTTCAGGTCTTCTGGGCTCCTGATATCATTCAGAGTCCTCTGGGAGCTTCAAAACCCACCCAGGAAGCCCTGAGCTGTACAGAGAGCAGTGAAACTACAATAGTTTTAGGGCAAAAGTGTCATTGGGAGCTCACTGAGGAAATGGCACTGCTACTCCTCGCTGTGATTCTGTCCCCAGCCACCTTCCCCACCGACGTGGGAAGCTGCTGCCTCTCTCCCAGGAGGAGGTTACTCAGTCATCCCACACCCTACAGCCTGCAATGAAACAGGAGGAGAAAAGAGATGAAAGCAGCTTCAGCTACTCAAAACTATGTCGCTGAATGTAAGAAATCTTAGGGGAAAAAAATCAACTATGTGTCTTTAACGAATGGGAAAAAAAAACTTGCTTTGCTCCTAATGTGCAAAACAACGCACAGGACACAGCTGTGATCTTAAAGCAACCTTCTATTCTAAAAAAAATTATGTCTCTAAACAGAAAGACGTTCTCAAACTGAGCATCTAGCACTACTAAAATCAGGCAAGATATGTGCTGTTTGACAGGGGCTTTTTGTAGTTTTCCTCTTCGTGAAGAATAAAAGCTTTGTCCCAGAAACATGCAAAGCTAAAATTTTCATTTCCACTTCAGGGATGAAAATACTTACATTACCTCTCAGACAAAAACCCTCCACTATAACAGAAATGGAGATGTGAAAATGTATAGAATATGTTCCTTCCCCTATTTTCTCCTTTTCTTTACATATGTGCCTGTTCATAGATCTGATAATGAATATTTCTAAAAATTAGATTTTAATAATGTACATATTATCAGATTATAGAATAAAGCCTAGTTTAGCAGCTATGACTTCCTGGCAAATTCTGGGGTAAGAAAAATTTGAACTGCAAGGTCTCCAAAAGCCTTCCAAGAACTACTGACATGGTGGCACCTTGCCAGGCTGATTTACAGACAAGGCTCATTTTTATTTTCCCAAGCTGTCTCCTGCTATCACTCTGGATACCCAGATGTCACACATTTACGAGTCCTGAAGGAGTTCAGAAATAAAGATGGTGAGCTGCTTGCAAAGATATGCGATCTCTCATTAAAAACAACTTTGGAGGACTGGTAGATAGCTGATTTTAAAACAATAATTCAGAGGTGAGCAAAAGCATTACTGTGGGTAACCCTAATATCTGTGCGTTTGAAAATGTGGTCAAAATGTTACTTATAAGCAGAGTATCAAGTTGTCTGGTATTGTAGCAGAAGTGAGTTAAACAAATGGCCTTTGCAAGGAAAAAGTCAGCTCACTTTTTATCAGAAGATTCAAACTGGAAAGATCAAGTCATTCGTAAAACAAAACCTGGTTGACACCACAGCCACAGGTTTCCCAAAAAATCTTATCCTGGAGCACTTACCACATTAAAGTCAGAACCTTCTGATGACTCAGAAGCACGGTAGGAAATTGAGTAGTGGTTTAGGTTTACTTTTAAAAAGTACTACAAGGCTCTGTGTTAGATTAAATGCTTAATATATTTCCTAATCATCTGGAAGGAAGGTGAGCAGCAGAGTAAGGCTGCTCGCTGATGATGGAAAGTTATGACATGAGAAGTGACAAAGTTCAGTGCCAGAGGGAAATGTTTACTTGCCTAGGTCCAAAAGCCTCAGTTTAAGAACGGGACCTGGTAATAACCCTGCAGCTGTGGTAAATGATGCAGAAGTATCCCCTTCTTCCTATATGCAACCACCTCCATCCAAAAGCATATTAATTTAACAAGTGGATCAGATGATGAAGTACACAGGGGAAAATAGTATCAGAATTCAGAGTCCAGCTTCAGCTACAAAAGTTGTGTAGAATATTCATTAGGTCATTTTAGAAAAGATATTGCAGATTAAACATGAGAGAAGGGCAATAAGAATGATCAATGGGATGGAAAAACCTCTCATTTTAAATGACTTTAAAGCATTGGGACTGTTTCCCTAAAGAAGTTTTACAACACTGGATACAATAATAGAAATATTTGAAGTAAGGAGTCATAAGTAAAGAAGCATATGAGAAACTTATACTTTTTTTCTGTGATTATTCAAAGTTATGACAACTTATGAAAATGGAAAGCAGAGAATTCAGATTTCATAAAAGAGGATATTGGAAAGTTGAATCTGGCAAGGTGCATTGATAGGGACATAAGTTAAACAAATACTGGTATATTTGACAGCAGAGTTATTTTGGGGTTTTTTTTAAACCGCATTGTAAAAAATGCAAGTACTTCAAAGTTTATGGCCATACCCAAATAGCAGAGTTACTAAGACAAGAGCCTCCCAGACACTCATGATCCCTCTGAGATGTTTTCTCCACATTCTCAAGGATCTGGCTGCAGTTTGATGTGCTGATTCTGCATGGCAGCCTCTCTGTTCCTAAATTATCTATTGCCATTAGTGAATGAAAACCAACAAAACAAAGCCTCTTCCAAGACACTAAGTGTCAAATTTAAGCCCAACTACTAAAATAAGATGACATCAGCTTCACTCAAGGGATATGATGAGACATTTTCTAATATACTCAACCAGTTCCTTAACCTTGATAAAGATGTTTTTATAAATGTATAATATATATTTAGTTATGGGCACTTATTTTTTGGCTCTGCCAGGTGAGAATAGGATTGGAAATCAGGAGCCAACATGAAATATTTGTGGCAGGCATCCAGAAATGCATAGCATAATTGATAGGGAGAGTAGGAAATATTGCTCATTTGTCTTTTTTTGTATGAATGCTGGTCCTATATTTAGCTCTGTTAGGAATTTTAGGACTGGGATGAGTGACCTCATCGAATCACTGGTTCCCTGATTGCTCTTTGGATCACAGTCACAAAGGATCGATGGATATAAAGGTATAGACGGAGGTACAGAGTGCAAATGTAACTTGAGGAGCAAGGTTCTTCTGGAATTCAGGCCAGGAATAGTCCAACAAAATAAAAATAATATATGTAATGCAGGGGTATTATAGAACAAAGCCTATGCTTGGCAGTATTTTTGAACCTATTTTTCTGTTAACGTATTTAAATATCTGTCAGCCTGGGTTCTTATATACAGTGTCCCGAGGCATTAATCTCCTCCATAAAATGCTATGCGTTCCCACAGAAGCCAGCAACATAAAAATAAAAGGGAACCTGTGCTCATGCTTCACTATAAAAGTGGTCCTAAAGAATTGCTGAGTGCAAGGTTTAAACAGTCTAACAGTCTGCTGGCTAACCCCCTCTCTGGAGATAAGAGCTGTACTGCAGATATCCCATGAAAACAAGGGGTGGAAAGAGCATGTGAGCTGAAAACATGAGTAGAAGAGTCAATGCGTGTTTTTTGGAGTGCTTTTGTAGACTTTTGGCTATTGCAAGTTCCCATGTCTCACTGCTATCAATAGAGGCACCACAGTAAAATCTGTCCCTGGCTGGTCACAGAAAGGGCTCGGAGGGTTCTACGAGCAATTTGGAGTGTGCAAAAAATTGCACGAGCTCATGATGGGATGGCTGTGCCTACAGTGACACTGTAGTAAACCCCTAGTGTGGCAGGAGAGTTCAAGGTGCAAAAAATAGTTTTACCATTTGAAGCTTTTTCCCTAAGCAACTTTTTTCCCCTCTCTTTCTGACCATCACCCTGCTGTACAGCTTAGCCACTTCCAGGCTCCATCAGAAATCCCTCCTGGCACATGAGGAATTATCTCAAACGCCGAAGGGAGCAAAGAGAGGACGAGTGCTGTGCAAAGGCTTTCTGTCAGCTGGGGTCTGCTCCTGTTCAGCATCGAGAGCAGTGAAGGCATCCTGACTCATCTGCCTGGTTCACGATCCTTTTGAGTACTGTGACAAAGAGCAGGAAAGTAAAAATGATCATAAATTATTCATTTCTGAGGTGGATGAATTTGTCCATACCATATATAAGATGCTATAGGGCACAGCAGATTTGTTGTCCTTAATTTTATCATGCCACACAATCTCATTCTGCTGGAGACACTCAGAGACCCAGTAAGATGTACAAAAATGGAATGGGACTTTATGACTGAAACAAGACAAAAAACCACATTTGAGTCATAATTTATATTAGATGATAGATCCTATGGTACTTTTCCATCAAATAAGTCATTATTACGCTCCCTGAGAGAATGATTGTTTATAGTAGCCGGTCTGCTCTTCCCATCTCTTTTATTAAAGCAGCAGGAAACACGAGGAGATTTGCTTGTGACCAATGTATTTACTGCATATGCAATATGTGCAGCTCATACATAGTGCACAATGCATGGCAAAGCACTTTTCTGTAGAATTTAGCAATGTGAAATTGCTTTTCAAGTTTCTTGCTTCCAATTGCCTCTGGTAGAGATTCATGTGTTATTTTCCCAAGATTATTTCTAGGCACAGATAATGATGCTATAAGCATTTGAAAGCTGTCATTTCTGGTTAAATCTCCATGCTGAAAAGGATTATTACATATCGGTATCTAGGCAGTTTTTGTCTGTATAATTCAGCTGATCGGGGACTGGATATCCTAATTCTGCAAATTGTCACAGTCCCTGGACAAGCTGCTCTGACTTTACAGCAGGGTGTTCACAGCTAGGTATGCTTGGGTTTAGCAAATTTTTCCTTCCTCTTTTTTTTCCCCCCTCTTATTTATTTTTTCCATGACAGGACCCCTGCACAAGCAATCATTACCTCCAAATTTCAGGGAGTAATTTCACAGGTATTTTCACAGCCAGACCCATTGTGACCAAGGAGACAAAGTGATCTCCAAAGCTATCATGAGCAGCCATTAGCTACACAAAAAAAAAGTGAAATATCTCTTGCCTCTCTCCTTCTCTCAGGAGAAATGGCAGCTCATTCTCAGTCTGTAGATTTAAGTGCCAAGTCTCTAAGCTGCAGATTTGTTTGATCCACAAAGCTGCCCTGCTGAGTAATGAAGCATGGTCAAATGCAATAGCAAAACCAGGATGAGTCCATAAGGACTGGTCTCCAAGATTGTTTCAGACAGACATTTGGTGTGACTCGTAAGTTTGAAGAATCAACAAATATTCATTGATTAGACTTGCCTTTGTATAACACCAGAATGACCAAAGCTACTGACATTTTTTGCAGCCCACTATTTTCTCCTTTAAGCATACCAAGGCACTCATATTTCTTCACCAAGTAGAAATGGCTTAATTCCCCAAATGGGTAAAAATTCCCCACAGTTATTGCTAAATTTTCTCATATAAAAATGAAATTATGTTTCCAGGTGCCTGGGGATTGAGCACCATTTTCCAGAGTCATTCAGACAATCCCGCTTTCCTCTAAAGCCATGCTTTTGAAATCAGCCACACAGCATGCTATGCGACTGTATCATGGATCTAATTATTTTCCCATTTATCAGAAGGTGTGAAACAAACCTACAATCTCTTTCATTGCTCTTGCACTTCTAATTATATCTCCAGCTTGTTATCAGAAACACAATTAGGTGAGGTGCAGGAGGTCACGGAGCTCGGTTGGTAATTGCGGCGGGCTGGCGATCCGCCCGCGCTCCGCTCCCGCTCACATCGGAGCTGTTTTGGGAAATCCACCCGACCCAGGGATGGTTGCTGCTTCCACGGCAGTCTATCATTTGTTTTCCTTACTCCACATAATTTACCACTCCCCTTTGGAAGAGAATTGAACAGATTTCAGTAACAGTTACCTCTGCTGTAGCCTCCACAGTTTATTAACTAAAAAAATACCCTAAATCTCACTTTCTAACAAGCGAGGAGCTTTGGCAAGTTTGAAGTTAGCTACTTGGATGACTGGTCTCTCTGGAATAGAGACATGGACACGATGCCTGGATGGAAATTGAGGCACTTTTTAATTAGTTTCAACTCATTAATCACCTGCATGTACTGTGTGTGCATTTTCTGGCCATGCGAGGAATACCAAAGGAGAAGTTAGGGAGCCACCCTTGCTCTCTGCACCCACACTCTGTGCCAATATTCCTGCTCAATCCACTGGGATTACTGGATGAATGGTGGGTTTCAGACCTAGATTCCTTTCCAGTACACTTTGCAGCTGGAGCTTACCAACACATGTCAGAAATCACCTGGCCTTTCCTTGAATATTCACTTTGAACTGAACCCAAAGGTGCATTCAACCACACATATTTTGGCTAATTCCAAACTTTCCAGTTGAGGACTCATATTTCATGAGTAAAATCAAAGCAATATATACCTTTGATCAGTTCATTAGAATAAGTAGAACAGAGAACGTCAAATGCAAACTAATTCAAGCAAGTTTTAACCAACTTAATACACATTTTCTTCTTTAATACTATAACTAAGTTTACTGACGGGCAGGCCAAGGCAGGCTACCTAAATTCAGATGGTTACATGGAAAATCCTGTCTTTATCAGAGGTGAGACCTGGCCTAACATGACGTATGAACATCTTTAAACCACAGTGAAAGTCTGGATTCGGGTCTGGAGATAAAAATTACAGGTAGAGAGCAATGATGCAACTACCATACGCCATCTTAGGAGTGAGAGGCATTTCTCAGGCCACTTTGTCCCTCTGAAGAAGGTTAATTAGGTTCATATTCATCACATTAGATGTTTATCCAGCCTCTTCTTCAAGATGTTGAGTGATGAGAACCATATTCTACCCCAGATGACCCATTTCAGTGCTTCCAAAACTTCACTATTGGTAAGCTTTTCTTACTCTCTGCTGTGACTCATTCTTTTTCTAGCTTCATCCCAGTATTTCTTGTCATAGTGAATCAGCCTAAAACCCTGGGATTTCTGAATTGTTACCATGTGTTCAGAAGTCATTAAATACTGCAACTGATGACACTGTTGTAACTTCTGCTTAAAGATACCCGTTCAGCCTTTATGATTATCTGTTGATAACTGTGTCCCCAACATATTTTTCTAGGAACTAGCTCTAGCACGACTAAATTGTCCTCTGACCTTGTCTCTGAGAATTTTGCATTCTTAAATTATTATATGTAAACATAAGTATTGCAATTACACAAGCAAATGGAAATCTCTTAGTACTGTAGTCATTATTACTATCATCATTATTACTATCATCACCATTATTACTACCATAATCATCATTATTGTTATTATTTTATTAAAACCTCTTTTGTTTCTGCATAAATCTATGAGTCTAATATTGATCAATGAATATCCAAAGGATGGTTTGCTATATTTATTCAAAATTACAGCTTTTGCCATAAAACATTGTCTCTGATCCTCAATTGGATTGACCGAATTTCCTCCAGACTTCTTGTATGCAGAAGTTCAAGTTATGCTAAGCTTTTTAATTATTCAAATCATCAGAGTATACTCAGGAAAAATGAGATTCAGAGTGGACTTCTAATGGATTAAGCCACCAGTGTGAAGACACTGTTTCTAAATTGCACTTCTCATCACAATATTTTTGCATAACCTCGGCTGAAAATAACCTTGCTTACCCAAACGTGAACAGACAAATGAGCCACAAGAAAACAGATTTTTTTATACAGAATATCATTATCTAGGCCAAGTTTCAAATCCAGCTGAGATGTGTCAGCCTCTTCTGAGCGTAGCAGGAACCTGCTGAAGATCACCGTACATTCCATAAAGATGTCATGCTGCTAGGAAATTGCTTTGAAATATGTACTGAAAGGCAGAGAAATTGAAAAAAAAAAAAAAAAAGAAAGGAAAAAGAGAACTTGTAAAAAGGAAGTGCAGAGGAATAGCTGAGATTCCGTTGGTCCCCAGAGAGGTGACCCATCAGATGGCACTGAGGTCCCGACTGACATCTCGCTTTTCCGAGCTCACAGCAAACAGAAAGCCACGCAGGGAAGCGCCTCCAAAGGATTTTCTTCCCATCCAAAGATAATTGCCTATGCTCAGTGAAATGCATGTCTCCTGGACATTTCTCTTTACACAGAGAGTTCAAACAGCTTTAGACAGGTCCTAAATGACTGGCTTGGCCAAGGGACTTGCCTTTCAAGTGGATGAAGATACAGGAAAACAAATATCATTCTCAATGACAGACTGTAAGAATGAAATAGCTGTGAGATAGGATATCTAACTGTCTATCTATCCAAAAATATGAATCCCTCTAAGTGGAGGCTCTTTTATTTTTATTTTATTTTTTAATGTAAAAGGCATATTGGAAGCAGAGACCAGACTCCAGCCTTTTTCTCCTCCAGATGTGTGTGTGCCTTCAGCCTTCATTCCCCCCATCTTCTGCCCCACTGTTTTCTTCTACCTCCAAGCTGAAGAATAAAGAATGTTCCTCACCTCACACTCTTTATCTCAGTGACCATGGCAGATATCTATAAAACACAAAATAATATATTTAATGTAGAATGCCCAGCGAAATGAAAATAGATTTGCCTCAGAAAGCAGAAGCAATGAGCTCCTTTAACAAAAACATCTTTTCCTCTATTATAAATACAGCAAAGCATCCTCAGAGGACCTTGTGATGAAATAAATGGTCCCAGGTGTCCTCAAAACTGTTGAGAACACTGAGAAACATGAAAGATTTCTCACTGTAGAGCTGACAAAGAGACAAAACTGTCCCCTTGCGCTCTCTTGCTGCCCACAAATACACCTCACCATGTTTAAAGGGATGGAAGATCGATGATAGGATTATTTGTAATATAATGCTGGATTCAATAACTCACATCACCTTTTCTAGCTGCAGGCTATTTTATTCTATGGTCCTCCGAAGCTGGAGAGGAAACTGGGCTATGGAAAGAAAATAAACTAAAAATGAATATGCATTCCACTAGCAAGGAAGAAAATTATAAGATGAAACTGCCAATTTTCCTCATAAAGTATCCCTTAAGATTTGTCTGATGACGTATCATGAGTTAATTTTCAAGGCCTGTATTTTTTTTTCTGTGGGAAGTTTATCTGAAAACAAAACACTAATAAATGTGGTGGGAAGTTCCTGAACTTCCAGAACTGCAGCAGGAAATATTTGACCTTAAGAGCCCCCTAACTGTGATGTTTTCATCAGGGAGAAATATCACTAAGCACTGTCTACAGTAAAACTGTCTTACAACAGCAGTGTGGAATTTTAAACAAAATATGTCAGGAGTAATTAAAATCAGAAGAATGATCAAGTGTCTGTTAACGTTGCTACATAAACAGCCACTACCAAAACAAGAAGCAAAACCCCCAAAGATTATAGAGACAACAAGCATCTTGTTTAAGAAAATGTACAAGTTTAGAGGTTTTGTGTGAGTACATCCATCATTTATTCCACTTAAATTTAAGCTGTTCATATTTGCCATTTTTTTGTGTCTTTCATGAAGCTTAATTACAACACAGTAAATAGACGGAGATTGAGAGCATTTCTGTTGTGCAATAAAATCCAATTGCTGACAGTTTTAAGAGGGATGCGTAGACCTGTGGCAAGTTTGAAAGGGAATTTCCTTACTTTTTGCCAAAAGCAAAGAATGCCTCGACTCAAGCCATGACAGCACAAAGAGGCTTTTCTAAAGAGTGGAGATAAATAAACAAATAACAATAAAGAAAGTAATCTCTTCCATTTTGAACTGCCTTACACCTTTCAAGATCGCAGCACACCTTTGCTATCTCTGGGTCAAGCCACTCTCTGGGAGAAAACAGTCAGAAAAGTCCAGAATAGTTTGGAAGAGGCAAAAAAAGAATGCATGGGATTGTCTTGGAGAAACTGCTTGTGGGGCACAAAAAGGGCTGAAAACACCAAATCCATGTTACAGGTGTAGTTTGTGTTTTGCTCTCCTTTCTGTGACTTCCACACACTTGGGGCTGATGAACAACTCAGAGGAAATTTGGTTTGTTTCTTGGGATTGCCTCCTGGATGGGCCAGAGCAGACCCACAGTATGGAGCAAAAAACCATAGCATTTGGAAAAACAGTCCAAAATGTTAAAAAAAGATTAGAACATATCACTTCATCAATTTCATATAATTACAAAACCACCTTCCTAGCCCTGAGGTCACTAACAGGCATTAATTACCCAAACAACCTCACCTGGAACACCCACCTGCCCCACATCTCTTGGGGGTATTTCAGCCCAACCACGGCCCTAGCCCTGCTTTGAGTAATGACTGTTGTTTGAACTCTTCTCAAATTCTTGCTTGGTGTACCTGGAGTATTGTGCTGATTATCTTGTCCCTGGAAGCTCCTGTTTTTTTCCTTCTGGATGTGAGAGTGGTGCATTGCTTCTGTTCAGCTCCGTCAGGAAATAAGGAACTTGTTGCTGTCCCTCAGGTGGGTAAGTCCCAGCAGCTGAAATTGGCAGGGGAACTGGTGGTACTACTTGCTTGGATCCAAGACCTGATATTCCATAAATCCAGGCAAACTCTAGGTCCTGATGCACTCCCACTGTGATACTGAGAGGTCTGTCAGATTTAGAGGGATGATGCAGCTGAAGCACCCAAAATTCCTTTAATTTCTTCTATTTGCATACCATTAGCTTGTAAGGCTTTGCAGGTTAAGGATTCCAGGTAGGATGGTCGAAGATATGATAAAATTAAATGTTAGGTAGATGGCAGAGGAGTCCTACATGTTGTCTGTGTAAGTTTTAATATGGCTTTGCTTATAACATGGCTTTGCTTACGCCACACAAAATTTCAGCTCAAAGAGCACCATTACTGCTTATTTTGTGAAGGTTTTATGAGCATCTCATGTCTGGCTTCCTAAATTAGGGTTGCTCCTTAAAAAAGCCCTTTTAAACAAGCTCCTATCAGATCAAAGTTTTCTTGCTGTTCAAGACGATAAATCCTACCGTCCAATTTTTCCTCTTAGAACTCTATGGGACTTGCAAGGGAATAGCCATTTGCCACTTGCTTCTTTGGAAAAAATTTCTTTTTTGCTGTCATGAGGAAGAGCTTTCTGGAATCTATACATTGCTTGAACTCTGAAGCTCCTCGCAGTGACTCTTTGAAACGTGGAGTGTGCTGAAGGCAAATTCAAACCACATAAAGACTAATGTTGACTAGTACATGATCAAATTATTGTTGATGCCATTACTTTTCTCACTCCAACGCATCAAAGCAAAAGTTATGGCTTTGTTGATTATTTTTAAAGGCAAGACTGACTAATGAGAAAAATAATCACAACATAGAAAATCTTGTTTATTTGTGTTCTACAGGACAAAAGCCTCTTTAGATGTTTTTTTCCAAGGTCAGGTTAAAGGCTTTACTTTGTATGAAAGGGAGAAATAGAAACCCGAGTTGTGCAGTCTCCAGTGCTTGAATTAAATCAAGATTCCACTGGAGATCTTCCCATCTTCTGTCTGGAAAATATGTAGCTTTAAGATCTTTTTCATTCTGTGTGTGTTTTGTTTTCCTTTGACTTGTGTTTGCTAATGGAGAACATCTTATTGCCATAAATTGCTTTATGAAGTAATGATCTACGGATGTCACGAACTGGTGAATCAAACCAAGAATTATTTAAAACCTTATGTAGGTATAATTCTTTTCTAGGTCTAGAAAAGAAGCCGGATTCAGAGGTGAATGTCATCATTTGCTCATCTGAATAAACCATAAGACATGATAAAAGAATTTGAGAGAGAAAATATCTACATTGTGGGTGCAGATGGTTGATTAGTACAAAGACAAAAGCAAGCAGAAACTGTATGGCAAACACTGTTTTCTTTCAAGATGTTCCTAACACAAAACACTATTAATAGGACATCATCAGGAATACTTTCTGAAAAGGAGCCATGGAGATTTAGAAATTAAAATATTTTGTGGCTTTGAAAGCGCAAGTATTAAACCTGGAACTTATAAAATTTTGGGAAGTTGTTTCTGTAAATAGAGGCTGAACTCCTTCATGCAGAGGAGCTGATTTAGTGCTGTACAGGAGTAAGAGGGGTGTGTGTGTGATCAAAAAAGGCATTGATTTAGAGGCCTGGTTGCTGTGATGCACACTCACTGTTGCAGCAGTCCTGCTGCTCAATGCTCCGTGTTTCTTGTGGTTTTACACTTGAGTGGAAGCACCCATTTAACCCTCTTGGCAAAGTCTGTCCTGTCTGAAGTAGAGAAATGAAAAGTCTTTGTCAGATGTCATGGATCAATTGGAGTGGGTCCAGAGGCAGCCATGAAGGTGACTGGGGCCTGGAGCACCTCCTGTATGAGGACAGGCTGGGAGAGATGAGGTTGTTCAGCCTGGAGAGGAGAAGGCTTTGAGGTGACCTCAGGATGCCTTCCAGTACCTAAAGGGGCTACAAGAGAGCAGGAGAGGGACTTCTTACTGGGGCATGTGGAGACAGGACAAGAGGGAATGGCTTTAAGGTGAAGAAGATAGAGTTAGTTTAGAGATTAGGGAGAAATCCTTCCCTGTGAGGGTGGTGAGGCCCTGGCACGGGTTGCCCAGAGAAGCTGTGGATGCCGCATCCCTGGAAGTGTCCGAGGCCAGGCTGGATGTGGCTCTGAGCAACCTGGGATAGTGGAAGGTGTCCCTGCCCATGGTAGGGGGGTTGGAATGAGATGGGCTTTAGGTTCCCCTCCAATGCAAACCAGTCTGTGACTCTATAATTGTGTCAGATGGACTAAAAGGCACAAGGGGGATGCTCAGTACTTAAAACAGGACGTTGAAAGCTGCTCTGTTGCTTGCTGTAAAGGGTG
Organism: Edolisoma coerulescens; assembly: GCA_013397115.1. NCBI lineage: Eukaryota > Metazoa > Chordata > Aves > Passeriformes > Campephagidae > Edolisoma > Edolisoma coerulescens. The sequence continues at coordinate 1,344,958 of VWZW01005197.1, read as the reverse complement.
AAGCAGGGTGACAAGTGATTGGTTGTCACTGACCTGCATTTTCTAATAAGTGGAATGTCAAAACTGTGCATTCCTGCCATAACACTTTGGTCGTGGCTTGGCTTGTTCCCCATTCTTCAGGAGGGGAACCACTGGACACCAATGTTATTTGCTTTCTAGTACACCCATGCCTGTGGTAAATGATTGTTTCAATAGACGGTAAAACTAAATGAGAAAATATGTAATTGGTATCTCCCTCTGCATCCGTCAGGGAAAAGTATTTTGGTTGTGTGACTCTAGGAAGAAAAAGCTGCCAAAAGAGCTTGGACTGGAAAGTGCTGAGGTTTGAAACAGGCTTTAATTCTTCTGTAAATGAATTTCCCACTCTTTGGAGTACCTTCCAAGAGGACTGCAGCTTGAGATCAATGCCTTCAGCTGGCTGCAGTTCTGATGAAATCCTGCGGGGAGTGGGAGGAATAGCCCATATTACCTCATTCCTCACATGTTTTGGATGGAATGACTGCACTCTGCCTTTGCCACCAGTCCTTCCCCTGGAAGATCTTCCTTCCTGCCTGGTATGCCAGCATATGGAAAGTTGCTTCCAGTTTGAATTTGAGGTAAGCAAATCAAAGGAATCTGGAAGTGCACAGAGCACACAGGCTGGTGACTCCCTTGATGTAAGTGCAGATATGGAGCCAGCTGTGCCTCCCACCAGCACCCAGGCACCCAAAAGCTGCCTCTGCAGCAGGCCTGGGAAGGCACCCAAAAAATGCTGCAGGGGCACAGGGGAGTCCAGGGGCTGGAGGAAACTAGGAGAGTGAGGAATGAGCACTGAGGTGTTTATCTCCGCTATCTGAACTTGGAGGACCTACCAAACCAGCCTGCCTTCAGCTGATGGCATTGCTTCCTGCCTGGAATATTCCTGTCAGGAAAGAGGTGACTTGATGCTCTCAGGGAAGGGCTGACTCTCCTTTGAGCACGAGGAGCTGCAGCAGCCCAAGGGCTCCGTGTCCTTCCCAAGATCTGACAGGGCACAGCAGGGAGACAAAGAAGAGTTTTGCCTCCTGCTTGCAAGCTCCCCTCACTGCTGCCCCAGCCCTGCGGGCAGCGCCAGGCAAGGAGCACCTCACACCTCCTGCTGTCCTCTGACATGTAATTGTGGTAATTGTTGCTAATTTTCTGATTTCACAGCATGGATTCAGGCAGCCAAAGAATCAGAAGCAATGTCATATGACATATAATCTGTCCTCTTCAACCTTACAGATAAGACTTTTGAAAAATTACTGTGACAATTCTTCATGTGGGTTTTTGGGATTTTTTTTTTTTTTTTGAGGCACACGAGCAATTTTTTTTTAATCAAAAGGAAGTCATTTCAGCGAGGAATATTCTTTGTTTCCTGAAGATAGTAACTTTGCTAAAGAACAAATATTCACTTTAATAGAGCATAATCACTGATATTTCAGCCAAGCAGTTCTGAAAATGTAAGAGCACAGAGTATCTAATGGGACTCACAGGAACACCAGAGCAAGCAGGTAACTAAAAAGTAAAGGAAATTTTACAGTTACACTTTAGATTCACTCATATCTTTTAAATACTATTTAATGTTTAGAAAATGTTAGATAATATGAAATACCCAATTCTTTTGAAATAAGTCAGTAATATATCTGCATCTGGTTTATATCATGTACAGGATACAACTTCCACAAGTTAACCCTTCTAACCCTTCTAGGGATTACTTGCAAATGGATTGAGAATGTGATTTGTCACGCAGTTTCTCAACAGGATGAAAAAATGCAAACCATCTAGATATTTCTGGATTTCTTTTTCTTCCATTTTTATTGCCTTTTTTCTTTTTTTGCTTTCCTGTACTGTTGTTTAAAAAGAAACATTCGAGTATCTTCATTGCTTTTGATGTGCTCCTGCAGATTACCACAACACAGCTTGAAACATTTTGTGGCTCTTAATTTATTATTGACAGCAAAATTTCAACTTGTAAAATGAGAACTTCTTTAACATTTTGGGTTTAGAAATATGAACATTATTTTGTTTGACATATTGACTGACCAAAAGTGAGAAGCATATTGTAACAGATGTTTAATCTGGTCCTTTCACGTGAGTCATTCAGACTGGTACATCTGAAAATCTATTCTATTAATTATTAATATACATATGTCAGGGAAAAAGCAAAACTGATTAACTTGCATTTTGTTGTGACTCTTCAACTTCTCATATTTATATCCTTTTTCTTCGTTTACTCTAAGTTTGAGGTGGGGTAAGGCCTAACAGCTTATTCTTATAACTGAGTATAAAATACTTACTCCACTTTAATGGAACCACCTGCTGAATATAATACAATTTATTGCCAGAAAGATTATTAAAAATCAAACTTTAAGTGCCTTAGTCATGTTCAAGACTTGCTTTGTAGATAGAGAAGAAAATCCATTCTCTGGGGTTTTTTTTCCAATCCCAAAACACTTTCCCTGAATTACTTTTCCAGTGGGCCTTCTAGTATGCCCCAGGAAGTTATGAAAGCAATCAAATTCTGCAAATACATAATTCTTAAAGCATACATCAGTGTGCACTATTAATTAATTTCTTAAGTTTTCATAGGTATTCTCAGAAATACTTCTGAAAAGTGAAACTTTATCTTGTTGCAGGGACAGACAGGACAAATGGAAAGAAGGGAGGGAATTTTCCATTTATTCCCTGGGGATTCCTTTCATCCTGGAAAAGGGATTTGTACCATATAATAGCATTAAATCACCTGTCCCTGCAAGTTAACTCATAAAACCCAGGCCGTTAGAAATGAAGGTTGTAGACATTAAAATAAATGGAAAGAAAAGGCTTTTAAAATTATTCAGTTAAATGTAACAGAATTGCTGTAAAATATTCTCTTGTCCCATCTTACTTGAGGGTAAAGGCAGAAAAGTGTAATTATTTCTATGAATTCCTACGCATTTAGGGTTTTTCCTTAGGAAGAAAGGAGCTTTTCCTCGGCAGAAATTAGTCTTTACCCATCCTTTACCCCTTAAAAACTGCTGGGTATGACCACACAAGTAAAGCCTGGCTTATAGCAGCTGACATATTTAAACTGATTTAGCAAGCTCATTTCACCATTGCATTTCACATAATGTCATTAGATGACACACTTATCAGAATTAAAGTTTGGCAACTATTTGAAAAAAAAAATCTGCTATGTCTAATGATGGTTTTAGAAATCTAATAGTTGTAAGAGAGGCTTAATTCACATGCTGCACCATAGCAAGGGGATTCAGCTCTTCTGGGGGAGAAAAAAGTAATCAAAAGATTTAAGTATAGCCTGCAAATCTTGGAAAGGTCAAGATCTAAAGATATTTATCTTAAGAACCCCTGATAAAGGCAGTAAGTCACATTAACAAATTATTTCAGAGTGAATGGTTTATCTTGCATTTTAATTTTTCAAATGGAGAAAACAAAGCAATTATTGAACTAATGTTCTTTTAAATGTTTCTATTGGTCTTCTACGGATGGTTGTGTGATATTACAGAATTCTGTGTGTCTTTAGCTTCAGTTACTTTATTTATGGTGAAATTCATATGGGGAGTATTCTTTGCTTTTTATTTACATTGGGACTGGGGACTATGTTTGCCACTTGTCTTGAAAAGAGCTATGTTTATTAAAGTATTTAAACTCCACATTTGCTAAAGCCAATTAGGTCTGTTCTGCTTCAGAACAACCCAGTGCATCCCAGCTACAGCTCTGACCAGAGGTGATGGCTTTGCCTGCCAGCTCTGTTCCCTGCGGTGAAAACAGGTTTGAAAGAGAATACTTCATCCAAGAGAACGGAAGATGTTTGTGGAAGACAGCAGGTGCAGGAATATCTGTGCCATCAGATGAGCAGAAATGCAGATCTGGAAGGTCTATCATCATAACTGAGATGTGATGCTATCTGTGGCTGTCTCCAGTTGTGGGGGATTCCTCATTGTGGGTTCCTCTCACTGCTGGTGCAGGCCAAAGCAACTGAGACAAATTAAATGCACGAGGTTTTGATGACTGCAAGAGGGAAACCCATTCTGAGGTTTCATTTTTCTCCCCTGCCTTCCATCCTGACCACGCATTTTGCTTCAAAGCTGCAGGAATGTTGTGAGTGATTTGTTTCCAGATGTTTGATTCAAGGTCTTTTCCCTCAGTAAAAAGACTTTAGCATGTCCTAGAAGCAGTTGACTGGTTTCCCAAATATTTTTTTCCACAGTTAAATGGGTTGTAGAATGCTTTTTTGGAAAGTGTGGAGTCTTCCAAACTTAGATCTATGTCCAGTCAACTAATTCCTTCTTTCCAATAACTAAATATGCACATTAACACTGAGCAGCCAACCAGACACAGGAGTCAACAAAGAAATTGTGAGCAAATTTGGCCACACCACTATCCAATGTCAGATACTACAGAGCAAACCTTAAATATAGAAGATGCCTTCTTACCTACAGATAAATAAATGGTGATTTTTCTTTTTTTTCTTGGACACAGTTACTTGCATGAGATGGACCCATGTCAGTGAGAAAAAAAAGGTTAATTTTACTACAAACAGATTAGCTTCATAAGAATGTGTCTAAGCACTTTATATCCTTAGAGTGCTTCATGTTCATGAATGACCATACATTTGAGCAGAGCTGGCAAGATTTTAAATGTACACATTTTTATAACCTTTCCTGACTGGGTGTGGATAAATAAGTTTTATTCTTCTGATCTGTTCAGAAAGCACCAAGCAACTTTCATCCTAGAGGTACAGAGACACCTGGCTGAGAAAACTGATGCTGAAGGCATTCACAGGTGGAGCTGTTCTTTCACAGGACCTAGAAGGAGGTACAAAGACTGTGTTCCAGCCACAGTGGATTTGAAATCCGGCACAAGTTTTGGGCCTAGTTCTGTTGCATTCACTGAAGGGCAGCGTCATTCTCATTTCTACAGCCTCTCACAAATCCTAAATCTAAGAGCTGGCTGGTTATCTCACAGGATCCTTCCAGTGTCCTGCTGTCGTTGCCAGAACTATTTTGTCTGCTCTCAGTCTCATCTGCTTCCCCACCCAAAGCCTGTTCCTGTCATGGTTGGTGTCCTCAAGTTATGGGCCGCTGGCTACTTCTGATTGTGGTGTTTGTCACGTTATGCTAGGACAAGGTTCATGGAAAATACTGACTAGAAATGTAACTCCAAGAAACAGGGAGATGTGAAGCCTTGACTGGCGAGTAAAAAGCCTTCACGGTGTTCCCTTTCCCCCCATTTAAATGACAGGCACTTACAGGTGTCACAGGCAAGAACCTGTTGTTTCAGGGTTTAAAAAGAAATGCTTTTTGTCAGCTTGCCTGCAAAGCCCCAGGGCTGGTTTATCACCAGGAACTCTGTCCAGATATGATTTTTGTGTAAGGATAGTGAGCAGACTGTCTCATCCTCTGGCAGATTGGTGTTTCAGACCACTTCCCACTAAAGGCACTGGACTAAGATCCTTGGCTGAAGTCCAGGAAACATGTTTGTGCTCGTGTTTAGGGAAGTAGGCGTCTTTAAACTGCATCAAGAGTTGGACCAATGTTTTAATTGTGCTAAGTGTGCAAGATGACCAAGAGAATCAGTCTTTGCATGGGAAGAAAAGTGTACTGAATTGCTCAACGTGATGTTTCGAATTTTACCTGAATCAGACTATCAGTCTGTTTTCTTTCCAATGCCTCGCTCCAAACCTGAGGCAAAAATAAACCCTAAGCCTTACACATCAAGATTTCTTTTACACTTTTCTTGGATGCCATGAAGTAATTTTAATTTTTTTGTTGCCTTTGGGTTCAGCATAAGGAGAAGTAGTCCCACTCGGCATCTGTCAAAGCATTTTCCTCTGAGAAATCGGCAGGGCTGTTACCCAAAATTCTCTTCACACATTTGCATGGCTCTGCACTTGTCCTTGCCTCCAAGAAATAATGATTGATTTAGAGGGCCAGCTCTGTGCTCTGTGTTTAATTAAAGCCTACACTGCCCTCCTTTTTGCTATACTGTCTTCCATGTCCCAGAACTCTTTACAGACCATATAGTTGGTGTTGTAATTAAGTCCTTCCATTCTGGGACCTTGTTTTTTACTGCTAACCACTGGTTTTTCACCTTTAGAGCAAAGCTTTCCTATTCCACTCATGTCCTATAGCATGGACTTCACCTTTCCCTATCAAGGCTTCCTAACTTCTCTTCCCTGTCAATTTTCTAACTCTGCAGACCCTCTGTATGTCAATAGCCTTGGTACACTGCTCTTGCCTGGACACACGTGTAACATGCTTTTATGGCCATAAACCCCATCTTTCCAGATATTCCTGTGTTTGAGGTCTCTCTAACTCCTCAAAAGGCTTCCCTCGACCCTCAATAGCAGTCTCAGCATTTCCAGTCTCACGTTTCTTGCAGAAGTCCTTGTTTTTGACACTGCACTGCTGTATCCCGCCTTGCTGCAGGGCATACCCATAGCATTTTCCACAGATAAATGCATTTATCAGCATCTATTTAACAAAGGTGTGTTGGTGTTCACTGAGTGCTGCTTAGGAAACATTTCTCAATTTCACAATGCTGATGTGGGTATGTGAAGGGGCTGGTTAGTAATCTTTTTTTCTATATCAAGCACTTTATAAAGTTTGCCTATTTGTGTTATAAATAGACCATGACAAAACAGATTTGGTATTAAATGAAGCTTTAAAGGGCTCAACATTTCAATGATGACTTATAGTGGTTTTTCCACATGAATATATTTATTATGTATAAGTCTGAATGGTTGCATGCACTGAATACCAAAAGGAAAGCAATTCAGCTTTAAGGATCAAATTTTAATAGGTATCTAAGTAATCTGTGATATTCTTTCTTGAATAACCTGGGTTCTCACAGGCAGACAGACTTCTGTGGGGTAGATAAGCATGTGCTAAATGTCTGTATTTACATGCCTTCCTCTGGCACAAATGTACATCTAAATAACATCAGTGGAAGTTTGAAACTTAGGTGAAGGTTACCTCAGGCTAATGCTGCCATTCTTCAAAGCCAGCTCCATAAAGAGGTCTAAAAAAGCCAATTTTAACATTAAACCTTTATTAAAAAATAGCATTTACGACATTTATATATTATCAGACTCCCTCACTGAGCGCAATATATGTAGCTTAATCCATTTTTCATGCACTTTTATCTTTGTCCTCTGTAATCTGGCTCATTTCTTCAGTGTGGGGAAAAATACAGGGAGTTAGACCATCCCCTCTGCTTCACCTTCTCCTCTAAATGTAGAATCTGTTTAATGCAGCAAAAAGAGCAAAGCCAATAATGGATGTAAATATTGACACATTTGAAATGCATCAGAAATCCTTCCTCTCAAAGTATCCCATAATTTTGAAAAACTAACTCTAAAAAATTATATAATGCGGAGGACAATTTGGATTTTTCTCCTTTGACTTGCTAAATGGGACTTTTCCTAATTGCAATGAGCACAGTTCAAATAATGTGAAAAAACAATTTGATTAGAACAAAAAAATTGGTTTCATTTCACTAATTTAAATGAAATATTTGAAGTACCAAAAGCTTTAAATGGGAGAATGCAGATTTAAATTAGCATAGATGCTATTAGCAATAGAATATAAATTTGCAAGTCACTGACAATAGGATCATGCTTAATCATTAACTCAGCAGGATTTAGTCCAAAGTTGAACAACATTATTTGATGTGTGTGCTCAACACACTGACAACTTCAAGGTGTGATTTGAATAAACTGAATTGTCATGACTTTTTTTTAAAGGAAACGCTGTTTATACTTCTTTTTTTTTTAAGGCTGACAGAAGAATCTTCAGTGACTCTTTCAGATTTTCTCTATTAATGATGACTGTTTCTCAAAAATAATGACTAAATGATTTTTTTTTTTTCTTCCTGGATAAAGTAATCCAAAAATACGTGGCAACTGTGAAGAACGATATGACTGAGATTCCACCTTCCCTGGGATTTTGCTTCTGTAGTGACAGTAATTAATAATTATGAAGTCATTAGGATTAAATGGAAATGTCACACTGATGTTATTATTAATGAAGTAGGTTTTCCTAGAGGTGACAATGTGCCTTGCTTACAAACCAGCGTGATGACAGCCATTACATATTTTTGTGGCAACTGGTGTGGTCCAAATTTTCTATGCTCCCAGGAACAGCAGCAACATGTGTTGCAGTCATCTGGCTCTATAATCAGAACATGAATATAATTATACACACACACACACACACTGCTCTGACTCCGTACCCACGAGGGCTGCTGCCGCTGCGCTCTCCCTGCCGCGTCTGGGGCCAGCTCCCAGCTCCCACCGCACGCTGCTTCCCGGACAGGGAATGAGTTTATACGGGGGTCTTGTCCCATTCTGCAGCTGGAAACGTTTCCAGTTCGGCCATAAGCTAAGGAGAAGTCTGGGTTTCTAAAACATGTGTGTTGCATTTTCCTAACTCGGCTTGTGCTCGTATTCTCTGCTCCCTCCCAAAAGCTGTGTATAAAAGCAGGCATTGGATTCGCAGTATTTAGGAATCTGATTTCCTGAGTTGATTGTAATTCTAATAGAGTTAATAATGTCCCTCAGAAAGCCAAATTACCCAACTAATTATTATACATTTATAGTGAGATAACATTGAAGCTGTCAGTCAGCAGCCAGTGATGCTGCGTTTATTAAAAATGAACACAGTTTTTGCACTCCTCTGCTTGGCTTAAAGTGGTGGCTGGTTTAGTTTTGTTTTGTCGTAACTGCACAGCTTCTACTAATCTACTTCTCATTAAAAGCACCAAGGCAAATCCTTTCTTTCTGCTTTGGCTGGCAGTTTCAGAACTGTCTGTACATACAGTGCAAACAAATTTTGCCTTATTAATACCAACCGCCTACCTCCCGTGCATCTGATTAATCCGCCTAATCCATGGCGTTCAAAAAATACCTATTGCCATGGCATAATTAAATTTCCAGATTAAATATAATTTGATTTCACTGGGAGGGAATTGCTTTTTGTGGTGTGGGTGGATCTCGAGGAACATTTAGAAGAATCACACAAGCTCCTTAACGAGCTACTCGGGGATTTAGTGATGGTAACCCTCTGCTGGTAATGCGAAACACTAAAGAACATAACCAGCCCAGGTGCATGGCTTGAACAAGGAGAAAATGCAAGTATGAGGTTAGTGAAAAAAATATTTCTGCTAGGTAGGAGGATGGAGCCTTGCTTGGACAACTGCTGCAGCCCCCACCATCCTTGTGTACTGCTCACATCAGACTTTGGTTTATGTCAATAGGATTATAAAGCTGTTGATACACATGAATGCTATTACCTCCAGTAATAAGATGCTGAATTAGTAGTAAAATACTTAATCCTCTTCCACTGAATTTAATGCTGTGAATATAGTGCAAGAGAAAACACAGACAAGTCTAAAATTCCTTGGAAACAGACATTTAGCTATTGACTTTCCTTAAAGGCATCTCCTTGACTTTCAGGGATTTCTGAGATCTGGAACGCTTGTCAAAGGACAGAAATTATTGTTTTCCTATTGTGGCAATGGCATTAATGAGTGTCTTAATATGGGTAGTTAATATGGTAGCTTCATATAGGGCCATAATTTATCATTCTTAATTAGAAAATCATTGAGTTTATTTTCTGTTTTTCTGACAAAACCTGACGGAACTTCTGATAAACCTGGCTTGAATCAGTTTGCTCTGATTTACTGTAAGAGTAATAGTGATTAGCGGTGAAAGGGGAAGAAAATAAATAGCTGCTAAAAACTGCAGAAAAACACAGCAGATATGATAGTGGACTCCCAGGCAGCAAATGGATTCTTATCCCTTGAGAAATACAGATTTAATCTGAAAACAGTTGCAAAAGTATTTTAAAATGAGGCTCTCAGCAATGAGATTGAAAAGCTGTTGATGTCATGGATACACACTGATTTCTAGTGCATGTCTCTCTGCTGTACAGGCAGCTTCCTCAGTTATTTTCAGACTACTTTCAGTCCTCTCCTTTATAGTAAGATTGTCTTTGCCATGGTGACTAATGACTTTTTCCTACGTTTGTCAAGGTTGATTTTTGTGCTGCCCTCCTGTCTCACTTCACCGAGTCTCTAGTGAGACACTAAAGGTTCCTCCTCTTCTCACAGTGAGAATTATTCCCCAGGCCTTAGATAATATGTGAGACGTAGCTTCAAGCATTTCCACCACTGACTGTGTCACCTGAAGGGAAACGTAACCTGCACCAGCAAATACAGAAATCCCTTCAGTCCCTGCACTTCCCCAGCAATTCACACCTGACTCCCACCCAGATAATTTAATCTGTGGAGGCTTCAGAATTCCATTTATCATCTCTCCCTCTTCTCATTTACAAGACAGCTAAAGTTATCTCCACCTCCTTCTGCCTGGGTCCCATTACCCCCTTAATCCATTTAAATCCTTCCATTATTTTTTTTTCCTCTGCTAAACCCTCAGTTTCAAGGTCCTGTGTGCCACCTCTTAATGTTTCCAAGTATATTCAGCACTAAAGTACTGGAGTGGTTTTGCCAAGACTGAGTAGAGCCTTGCTGACAGTTTATCTTTGGCTTTTTGTCTGCTGCTTATGACCATGCAGCAAGATGGACTTTGGGCTTTTTTTCCAGTCTTCTTGCACGTTCAGGAGCTCTCCTATAAGGAAGTGAATAGATTGGACTCAGTGATCTTAAAGGCCTTTTCCAACCTAAATGAATAAATCAGTGAATAGGTCTGACTGGTAAATTTGTTCAGTTGAATACACCTATTCAACAATAGACTAGCTTTTTGTTTGGTTTCTTTTTCCAGAGGAACTGTATCACCAAATTCATGCTTTTTACTCTTTTAACCTCAACTCCATTTGTATTTTTTAGACCTTTTTTATGAGACTTGTTTCCAAGAGAAAGCTAAAATAAGAAGATGAGTCTTGCTCTACACCTAAATACCCTTTAATCCTTCTGGGCTGTGTATTCCATAGCCATAAAACAACCCCATAAACTCTCTGCTGCCTAAGCCAGGCCTTTACCTCTTCTCCCAGGTTCCATTTCAATTGTCTGCCTCCTAAGAGCGTTAACAGGATTTTATGAAGATGATACACGCGTGGAAACAGAGAGTACCCAAACCCTTTGATCTCATGTCCTAGATTTTGACTTCAGTTTGGATTTCTACAGCGTGCTAATGCCATGCAGAAAAGATAGAGAAGCATGTTGGGTAATGCAAGTTGAATGGTAGATCAGCTAATAGTGAAAAAGGAAGATACTCAGGAATGCACCATCACAGCCAGTGCTGATGAAGAACTCTTTCAAAGCAATCATCATGTTTGTTTTCCAGGTTCCCTGACACTGACTGGGCCAAACCAAATGCCACCGAAATCCAAACCCCTTTGGAAAAGTCTCCATCTGTCAATTTAGGGGAACTTTTTGTCAATTACTGCAAAAAAGGGAGTTTGTGGAAGCTGTTGCTGTTATTGGTATTACTACTTCTATTTTGGGTTGTAGTGGCTTATGATACGTTTCATGGGCATAGCCAACAAATATCCAAACTTAGTATCTGCCCTGAATCAATTTTATGTACTTTCTGAATCTCTCCTGAATTACCTTTACCTTCTGTAGTGTCAGTAAATCACGTGGCTTATGTGTTTGGTAGGTGCAGAAACAACTGGTTTTCCTATTATGACACATCAAATTCAATTTTAGTCCATAAACCACTGATTTTTTTTTTTTTTTCATGAGGAAAAATAGCAAGTGGAAAAGTTAGTTGCTTTGATGCAAGTATGTGTCTAAAGTTTCGAGTTATTTTGCTGTGTTGCATGAGGAAACATAATTTGTTTCTTTCCTTTTCATTCCCTTTAAAAGGAATTTTTTTTGATTCCTAAAATCCATTCGAATAAGCAGTCTGGATGATGAAAAACAGAGCGAGTTTCTTATTTAGGGGAAGGGAATGAAATTCTGCTTATCAAATGACACTAATGACCAAACTAAATTCACTTCCACACAAAATGCACATGCTGTTTTTCAATCAACATTAATTTGTCTTTCTCATTCTATTTTCAAAGTCTAATGGGACATTTCTAAGGATATATTTTAGCTGCCTCTTCTAGATTCAGAAGATCTGCAATTAATCTAAGCAAACTTATCCAAAATATGCTCTAAAAATTCCTCATCTCGCTATGTCTCATCTGTGTTTAGAAATGTGTTAGAAGGGGACTAATCAAGTGGCTTCATAGATGCAGTGAAACAGATTAAAAAATCTTTTATATTTACCCCTGTTGATTACAATTTGTCAAGAATAATTTTATTTTCTGAGTGTCTGCAAGAGCTTAGTGGCCTCAGCCTGGAAAAAAATAGAGTTTATATTGCAATTTTTTTTTTTTTAAGGATTATGCTGATTGTTTTTATTTACTAACTTTGGGAGCACAAAAATAATTCTGCAAGCAATGGGTATGATGATTCAACTAGACCCTGGTGGAGCAGTGGAAGATGCTGAAACAGTTTTGCAGGGGCAAAGGCCACAGCTGTCCTATGAGGAATTTTGCCAGCAAGGGCCATCAGGACACTTCTGAACTTGCTCCTTCTGCTCCTGGCTCCTCCAGTGCTCCCACTGAGCTCCTGTGGGTGCTCCATGTTCCTTGAGTCTCTCCATAAGAAAGGAAGACCTATATTTCCTATTTTGAGCACGCCTTATGCTAAGGAATAAAAATGGGCATGATTGCATTCCATATTATTTTCCAAAGTGCTGACAACTTTGGAAGCTGAGCTTATTGATAACCCCAAATTTGCATTTGATAGATGTAGCACCCTTACAGGCAAAGCGACGGAAGGGAAGATGCTGCCCTGGCTTCACAGGAAACAGGCTGCTCCCTGTGTGGGTGAAGTTTGTTTAAAAGGACGGGCAAAATTAAATCCTGCCATTTTCTCACTTCTAAAGCGATGATTTGCAGAGCCCCCACAAATTGAGAAGAAGGGCAGAAGGGCAGCAGTCAGTGCTAACCAACCTGGGCAGCCTGCCTGCCTAAGGATTGCAGGGTAGTGTTTAAAACACATGAATTCACAAATAACATGAAACTCTTGAGCCAGGGTAAACTAGATGGAGAGAAAATGCCTTAAAATGACTCATTATAGTATCACAGTGTGCCTTCTCGCATAAAAGCTTTTGAGCTACTACAGGCTTAGGGCAGAAGTTTGTAAGAGCTTATACAGCAAAAAGTATTTTGGTTATTTATTACTCCTGGTTTAGCCTGAAGAGTTTATGCTGATTCAGTAACACATCAGTCAAACTTAGCTGGCTGGAGCAAGTTAATGCCTATCTTGTGTTACTGAAGTGGTACAAAATATTTTGGCAAACCTTACTCTAGCTTGCCATTTGACCAGGCATAAGAAAAGAGATACTTAAAGGAAAGATTTACTATTTTTATTGCACGGATGGAGAAATAGAAGCAGTTAAGGTGACATGAGTTGCTCAAGATCAGAGAGCAGGTCAGGGCAAGTGTTCAGACACTACCTGTAATCCAGACTGATGAAAACACTGAGATTATGTGAGAAATAGATATACATATATGTATATCTGTATGTATGTACTTCTGTTATTTGCACACAAAATTTCCCAAAGTTCACAGCTTATTCGCATGTCGCATAAATCAAATATTTCATTAAGTTTCACTAGGTTTATACAGAATCTTGTGCCAGCATAACATCTTTCGTTGTTGTAGTTATTTTGAATATTCACATAAGAATCAGTTGCCGAAGAATGTAACAATTTCTTTCATACCTGGTCTGAGATGATACTGACTATACTTCTGGACCAACTCACATGAAAAGTCACTTTCATGATCTAGTTTTCTCTTTTGACTTACTGCTGTGGATTTTTTATTTTCTACTCCATGGACATTTTCATGCAGTCACTGAAGAGCATCTAAATTCTTCCCTTCCCAAGGAACAGACAATTATATTTCCATCCAACAGGACAAGTTATCGACTACAGCACCTGTTTTCAAGAATATCATTGCTTTAGTGTTAATTTTGGATGGCCTTGTGCATTGTCAATTGTTATTAAATGGAATAGTGATATTCTACCATAATTCATATAGCACAAATATTGGGTAACATGTTACTTCAAGGCAGGAGGAAGCTGAAGCAGATTCATGTTCCTGTACGCACAGAGATATTTGAGATTAGAATGACACAGGCTGGACAGACAACAGTACTCCACAGCACTACACCAACATGCATTTCTTGGATGCTAAAAGCAGTTGGTTGGGACTTTTTTTTGTTGTTTAGCTGGCTAGAAATTGCAATGCATCTTCCAGACACCCAGCTAAATCCTTGCCCAGTAAGTATTGGAGGTTGAGCATCAATAATTAATCAGAAGACTCCTATCTTCCTAGTTCTGTGTAGATGCATATTTGTGTGTGAGTATATATATTATATAGATATACATATAGAAAAAGGATGCTGCAGCAAATCTTTAAAGCCAACGCCTGGGTTTTGCTCAAGAGGCATAAAAGTGCCTCCAAGCCTATCAACTAAATTTAGTGTGCAATCCAGTGCTACATTGGGAGGATGGTGCTCTCATGTCAGCACAGAGCAAGAAAAAAAGCTACTCCAGAAGGAATTCAGAGTGTTTAGACTGGTCTCCTATTTTGAACAGTCATCTGGCAGAGTGTTTTTCTTGACAGCGTAGCAGTGACGAGCAATTGCACCAACAGGATGGTAGTAACACATAGGAGTAGATATAAGCACAGTTGTAAGTTCATGTGATACAAATATTTTCCAGGCATGGGCAGCAGTTCTTTAGGGTTTGTCTTAATTCTGTTATTAAGCTGCAAAATGAACACCCACCACTGCTGGGTATTCAATGCACACATGTACAGAGGATGAGGGTAAGTGGATGCAAACCTCCTGCTTTCCCTTTTCTGTGACTACAGGACAGACCCTGGCCCTTGTGTATCAAGGAACAGAGAATTGCCTTTTCTAACCCAATGCACAATAGCCATTTCTCTACCAAAATGCAGCTAGATTATGTTGTGGTGGCACTTCTGTAATGACCTAGAAATGAACGCTGCCAGCCTGGAAATGGGAACTATTTCCTTTTCAGGGAGAATGTGAATACAGCTCCCTCCTCTCCTGGCCAAGTGTTCCAGCCACCACATGATCCTATCCTAGATCTTTTGTTTAATTTTGCTTCAACTTAATCATTCTTGCCTCTTTTGTTCACAGAGATCCAGTTTCAATAGATGGGACAGATAGTACTCCTACCCAAATTACCTGGTAATGAGGAAGGGTGAGGAAAGAGCTGAAAGGAACTATTATGCTTCCTAGCTATATTCTTATGCAAAAGAACACTATTGCCTTCATCTCTTGAAAATCGAAATTGTGAGTGCAAGTCCCTGATAAGTAGGAAAAAAAATAAACTAACAAAACCAACTTGCATTATGTTCCTCTTTAAAAAAGACAAGAAGGAACAATATGGTCAGCCTCAGCTCAGTTCCTGAGAAGCTCAGGAAGCACATCCTCTTGGAGTCCATTCCCAAGTATGTGACTAAGTGACCAGCTGACTCTGAAGGATCTAATAATGGTGAATAAGAACTAACCAGCCCTTCCTGAGGCCTTTGACGTCCAGCCCCTGTAGCACCATCATTTAGGAGCTGAGGGATTGTGACCTGGAGCAACAGACGACCAGGTGGATTGGAGACTGGCTGTGGGTGCCAGGCTGGACACAGGCCACCCACGTACAAGACTTCCAGGTGATTTTGTGGAGACATACGATACTGACAGGCCCAAGATTAAAGTGCATCTCACCCTAGACAGATTTTAGGACTAAGACCTGAAACATCAGTATCGGAGGAATGCTTCTGCCTGAATACTTCATGTGATAAGATTTCCACTATTCGCTTGGGAAATTATAAAATTTTTTATGTTAATGTTCCTATGTTATCCTAAGTCTGCACTATCTTTATTTACCATCAACCTCACTAATTTTACCTGTCAGAGAATGAAAGTGTCTGAATTAAAAGATAATTATGCATGAAAATCAGTAACTCAAAAGTTACAGAAGTATTTAAAACGACTACTCCATGTTTAAGTCGATAATTACGCCTCAGGCCCACCCTTGCAAAACATTTATTTCTGGATGTGAATCACTGCCTGCCCAAAGCTCTCCCCAAGACACGACAAGCTCACGAGGATTTGCGGCTCCGCTCCCGCTGAGCGCGGGGCCGGCTCCGAGCTGGCTGGGACGTGGGTGCACCCCAACCACGGGACCCGCAAGGGCTGAGACACGCACCAAACACCACAGAGGCAAACTGGAAACAGCGCTCCAAACGACACACAGAGCAAACAGGAGCTTGTACACACACAGGATGGCTCCGATTTTGATGACTTCAAGGATCAGCCTCACGCTGCCTTTCTCATTGTGATCCATCGTGTTCTCTCGTCCGTCAGGATTGCCTGCCTTCGCACCCAAATTACATCATGCTGAAACTTAAAATAATTGAAAAGCACGTAGCAGTCTTTCCTAATACTCTGCAAAAGATGTGACAAATCATTCGGAAAGCGTAGAAGATTTTTGCTTAACCCACCCCCTCAGGTTTTTCCAGTGTTGGTGCAGACTTCTTAATGCTACAACTTTTGTGCAACCTTTTTAGTAAAAGTTTCTTCTTTTCTTACCCTTAATTGTCATTTAAATAAGCACAAAACCATACCTAGAATCATGCATGACACAAATGTCCCATCGTCTAAAATCAGGTGCTTCAGTGTGGCTCAGGTTAACCAGGAAGGTTCCCACAGCTTCAGACCACTGAAACTAAAAGTATAGAGTGGGGTTTGTTGGTTTTTTTTTTCAGATAGGAAATTTTGCTCTGTTTCATCTTCTTTTAGGCCTTATCTGTCAGTCTTGTAGCCTGCAAGGTTGCAGCCAATTAGATCATGGCTTGTTTTGCTATCTATGTCAAACTAAGTTATACAAAACCACAAAAATAAGGTTTGGTTCTTATCCTGATACTGTCTCATTAACTACAACATTGCACAATTGTATCAGAAATATCTGACCCTTAGCTATAATAATTCACCAGGATGATGTCACCTGAGCTGTCACGTTAGGTATAGGAGGTACTATGCAAATAATCTTGATAACAAAATGCCTCCCTTGCTTTTGAAGGTTGACTTCAGGGTCTTAGGTTCTTGTGTACAGATGAAAGATCGCAGCCGAAGTGGCTGCGCCTCTTCATGACAACCTTGGGTTTTTAACCCTTTGAACTTATTTTTTGGATTTTTTTCTTTTTTTAAAAGAAAAGCATTTATCATTGAAAGTGTTTATATGCTTTTGCTTCCCAGTAGTAATTTGAGGGGGGTCAGTGCAAGGCCATTCCCAACCTTCACCTTTAGGCTGTACACAGAAATTTTTTGAAAGGTTATACTTCGGACTTTGCAATATTTTGCCTAATTATACTGTAGGCCTGCCACATTTTTTTCCAACTTCTGTTCCTCCCTCCCTTCTCCTCTCCTTCTTCCCTTTGTAATTCCAACAAGTATTTCATACTCCTGATGTTAGCTGTAGGAGTGATATCCTGAAGGGAAACTTAGCTCAGATGCAGTGTTCACCAGTTAGTTTTAGGGGGTTAATTATTTTGTGTCCTCTGTACCATGCTAAAATCAAATTATTGTCATCTGTTTTAGGATTTATGTATTAGCATGGAAAGGTTAAGTATTTTCACAATTATCTGTAACTCCATCGTGCGTACATTTAAATATCTGATTTTAGCAAACCATGCTGTTACTCCACCTGCTTCACTATATTCACACTGGATGTTGTGAAATCTGACAGCGTCTTTTCATCTAAATTAGGTTTTCATTTGTGTCTTGGTCATAAGAGAGGCAGAAGTTGCACTTTCCCCTGCATCTCATCATCATCCAATTTCGATTTTTTTTTTCTTTCTGGGTCACCTACCAGTCTAATGCTTGTGCCAAGATCTACTTCTTAACATGTTGAATCTGCAATTATTTCTTGTGGGTTTTCTACATTTTTTCTCTTTGTCAACCAGTTTTTTCTCAAGCCTGCTCAGCAGACCAGAGCTGCAATCCCATCACTCCAACAATTATCTGTCTCTATCCCTTTACTGTTAAAAGAAAAAAAAAAAAAAAAAGAAAGAAAATATTTTACAGTTCAAAGTCTCTTGAACTTGTATTAGCGTTAGTTTTGGAAGTCTTGAGTTTCCACAACATTTCGAAATGGAAGGGTGGTGCAGCTGGGAAGAAAAAAAAAAACAAGCCTAGAGAAGATTATTTGCCTAAAGTGCATAGTTAAAAAAACCCAACCAAGTCAGAAAGCTTAAAAAAAACCCAAAACAAAACAACCACACGACATTTTCTTACTACTAATCTTATTTCTGTTTCTCCCCCACTCCCAATTGCTCTGCGAATTTGTGATTCACTGCTTCCAAAGGTTCTTCAAACTTGTTCTACTGGTTTTCAGAAGCAGACAGACTTGTTTTTCTAAGCTCTTCAGTAGACCAACTGAATTTATTTAATTTTTCATTCTGCTCCTGCAAAGAATCCCGGGACGCTCCTTGAAGGGCCCTAAATCACTCCGTTGTATCCTATGGATGTATTCAGTGTGTACTCCACAATACTGTAATTACCTGGTGTACGAAACCATACAGAGCCATGCTAAAATGAAGGCACTATTTAGCAACCGTAAAGACCTTGATCCTTGATGGAAAAGTGCCTTATCATAACTAAAGCAGCCAGCTCCGAGGGGAGCAAATTTTAAGGAAATCCTTCCCTCGCTCTGTCACAGACAAAAAAAAAGGACGAGAGTGGTCGCTTTGTTGTCATGGGTGGAAGGGGCTTTACAAGGGCCTCGTAAAGGTGTCCCGGAGCAAGATCCATCCTGTTTTCTTCCATATTAAAGTTGTCCTGGAGGAAGCTCTAGCCTGGTTTCTTCCATATTGAGGTCCCCTGTTTGAAGGGTTTGTAGGGACCCACAAACTGTAGAGCTCAAGGGTCACTTTAGCGTGGTGTAAGGGAAGGATGTGGGACACCCCTTGGAGCTCACAGTCTTGGAAACATGATTTTTGGATCTGGGTATCCCCGGAAGCAAGGCGGGGAAGGTGGAAAATGTTCAGAATTGGTGCAACTATCTGGGGAGGCTGTCAGGGTGATTAATGGGAGTTCTGTCTGAAATGGGCCAGTTCAGGGCAAAAGGGAGAAAAGGCAAAGAGAAAGGCTCTGAGGTCTGTTCTTCGCTTGGGAAAGAAGAGTCAAACAAGGTTTTAATGCGAGGAGCCGTGTCTGCCCCGGGGTGACGGAGGGCTCGCCTCCAGCCAGGACCTTTTCCCCTCAAGTTTCGCTGCCGCGAAGCGCGGCCGGGACGGCGCCTGAGGCTCGCGGCGGGAGGCGCGGCCGCCCCCTGCAGGGCCGCGGCGGGAGGCGCCGGGGGAGCGGGCGGGACGGAGGCGGCCCCGGAGCCGGGACAAAGCCCGGGGCGGCGGCGAGGGGCACCGCCCGTCTCCCTCCGCCCCGCACTACTTCGCCCCAGATGTCCCCGCCGCCGGAGGG
>VWZW01005197.1:1270472-1325283 GCA_013397115.1 Edolisoma coerulescens | reverse complement strand
GTCGCGCTGCCAAGTGGCTGCCGCGCCGTGCCTGCGCGGCGGTGCCCGGGCTGGGAGGGCGCGGGGCTGAAGCGCAGCCCGGGCTCAGGCGGTGGCTCGGGGCGCGGGGGTGCCGCGGAGGGCGCGGGGCGGTGGCGCGGGGTGTCACGCCGTGACCCCGGGGCTGCCGGGCGCCGCTGCCGCGAACAAAGAAGCGTGCGGGGAGCAGCGCTGCCTTGCAACGCAAACTCCCAAAAACGGCCGCAGCCGGCAGGAGGAAAATGGGGCGAGGAGAGGATTCGGTGATGAAGCCTCGCTAGGAGGAATGTTTCTGGGATGAAGGGATGTATTCAGTTCTCCTCGGGAGAAAATGCAAGACTTGCTGTGGTTTTGAGGCCACTGTCATATCTGCTCATTGTTTATTGTTGGGTTTTTTGCATGTCGCTGATTACACCTCGTAACAACAAATTTTCTCTAAAACGGCTCTTTTGATGAATTTAACAGTATTAGCAAAAATAAGGAATGCGAGTCCTTGACTTTGCTCTTTGTTGTCTGCGTTTGCAGCTGACTGAATTATGACTTGCATGTAGGGTTAAAAGTGCTGTCTCCTTTATTTCAGAGCTCTAGGGGAAGATGTTGTCTCTTCTGACATCTTGCGATTGAGATACCTGAGAACAGGTTCAGTAAGAATCCAAGTTCCTGAAGAAGACACTATGAATGTATTGAAATAAGAAGTTGTAAACATTTTTTTTTCCCCCTATCTCCTGTACTGCATAAGAAACCATAATGTGAAGCACTTCTCGGACACTCTCCCAGATGTATGAAGTCTGCAAAGCTCGCTGTCCAGACTGGCTGCTTTAGTCAGGGGTACTTGCCACGTTTGTGGTGTGTATATAGTACTCTGAAGAAAAATCACTTTTTTAATGAAATTTCCAGAAGGAACATTTTATTATGGACAGCTTTTTCTGTATGTATATCCAGAGAGATTAATGCCTAGAGTTGAAAGGCATTTAGTATACACTGCAAAGTTGGCTTTCCCTCAGTTTTTCCAGATGTATTGTCTCCCCTGTACGCTGGGAACACACACAACTGCCTGAACCACAGATGCAGCCATGGAGCTGCATGAACTTGTGAGCCACCCCAGAAGTCTTGCTGAGGGCTGGTACC
This sequence comes from Edolisoma coerulescens, assembly GCA_013397115.1. Taxonomy (NCBI): domain Eukaryota; kingdom Metazoa; phylum Chordata; class Aves; order Passeriformes; family Campephagidae; genus Edolisoma; species Edolisoma coerulescens. Next base: position 1,324,137 of record VWZW01005197.1, on the reverse strand, counting down.
AGCCACCGCTGCACGACGTCAGCTGAGCTGTGATTGTGCCATGCTGATCCCAGCGCAGCACACAGATGGAGTGACACCCTTCCTGCAGAGAAGAGGCTGTTGAGTTTTACGAGGAAGGGTGACTGGTTGCCGTCACCTCTCTCAAGTTCTGTGCACAAGATTGTCCTGTGCCGGATGAACGCCTGTCTCCCTGCTCCTGAGGTGCTGAAGATGTGCTGCAGCTTATGACACATCCAAGAGAAGAAGCTTTATAAGATGGCTCAAACCAGCTTGCTGCAGGGAAAGCAGTTTTACTGTAGGGAGTGGGTTTTCCACAAGCTTCAGCACTGCCTCCAGGAGAAAGCTAGCTGCGGCAGTAGTGCTGCCAACAAACCATCTCTTGTAGCCAATTCTGGGAATAACACCGGTGTTGTCTCTGGGAAAGGAGCTGCCTGGGGTGTATTGTTGGTAGGAGGGCCCGGTAGTGGGAAGACAGCCCTCTGCACTGAGTTACTGTGGCCAAGCTCACCTGCAAACCTACAGAGAGGCTTACATCGCCAGGCTCTGGCCTTCCATTTCTGCAGGGCCCAGGACTCTGACACGCTCTGTGTTGGAGGCTTTATTAGAGGTTTAGTCACACAAATATGCCGCAGTGGACTGATCCCGGGATATGAGGACAAACTAAGAGATCCTGCTATTCAAAGTCTCTTGCAGCCCGGGGAATGTGAGAGGAACCCTGCTGAAGCATTTAAAAGGTAAAAACAAATTTAAAAAAAAAAAAAAAACCTATTGAAAGCAAAACCAAAATAAAACAAACAGAAAAAATCTGCTGTTTAGGTCTTCCTTCCAGTGAGCCTAAGATGCAGATAGTTTAAAACATGTTTGTTTCATGGCTTGTTATCTCTGTCAGAGCTTGCAGACTTACCATGGAAAAATCTTACTTTGTCGTTATAGCTGACATAAATAAATATTTACTTTTAAAACAAAGTTTATTATTAATAGTGAATTTATTTACATTTGTATATTAATACCCTCAGATGTAACTGGGTGTTTTGGAAAGACATGACAGTAATTGACTTCAGAGTGGAAAATACCTAGTCCATGGTCTCCATGTGCCATAAAGGTAGGGCAGTTGTCCTTCAGAGACCTGAAACAGACCTTACAGAACCCTTGGAAAAGCTTCCAATAACATGCTCTGTCTAAGAGGAAACTGGGCTAATGGATCTCTGGGTCTGATCCAGCACATCGGTTTTATGTTTGTCTAAAAATATGTGGTAGGAAAATGTCAATTAACTCCTTATGTTACTTCTCACAATATGCACAGATTATGTCAAATCTTTATTGCTACTTCTTTTGTAAGTACTTCAAAGTGTGGAGGGGATCAGAAATTGATCAAGAGGGTTCACCCTGCCCCTTAAGAGGTTTGTCAGCTATCTAAGCTGAATGGGAAAAAAAATAGATTTTTTAAATTAGTGTTCCCTAACAAACCATAGTCTCCTGAGTATGTCACTGATAATTCTGTTTCTGTAAGGATATGTGAAAGGATATATTACATGTATATAACAGTGTATATCCATAGATATACTTAGAACAATGTACAATCTTGAGCACAGCCTGTGTGTCAGTGTGTGTCTATTGGTCTTTATTCCTTTGGGTCACAATCAAGGAAAATTCATGAAGGATAAGGCTTGTCTTCATCAACAGAGCTTCAGTTGGTTGTGTTGCCAGTATAAAACTTCTCTGGAATATTGGTTAAACTGAAATTTTTTGGTACTGTGTAGTGGTGTAACTTTTTGTGGTACTTGAGGGTTTATTGCCTTGATGTTTGCAGTATAAAAAAAATTCCTCTATTTTTTTTTCCTGACTACTCAGATCGGGGAGACAAGTACTGAGGTTGAACTGTAGTGCTTGCTCTTATTGTCATGTTGGTGTAAAAGAGCCTTCCAGTTCTGATGGCTGTTATGTCCTTGCCTGCTGAATAAACAGGATGCATGTCTACATTGTTCTCAGTCCAGTGTCTTAAAACAAATAGTCTAAACCGAGGCTAGTTCTGGATTTTTTTGTTTGCTGCTAAGTGAATATGCAACTTCTAACAGCTGTTAGGGCCCTAATTTCAGAGGTATTAAGCCCTCTTAAATTCTAATGAATAAAAACTGGGTGCAATTAAGTGTCTATAAATGGAATAGCTGACTGGCCATCTAGCTTCAGGCAGTCTTTTAAAATCATGAAAGTGGATTAATCTGGTGAGTAAGAGCCTGTTTATGTTTAAAAGTCTATTACAGGGAAATCTTACTAATTTAGTACAGGCAAGTTCTCCCTAAGAGCTGGAATCCTTCCTCTGTTCTAAAAGTGATTGCCTTACTGCACAGAACAGGAGCTAGGTAAATATCTTTAGACAAAAATGCAACCTAGAAGTATAAAATATAAGAGATATTTGTTAAGAGTCAGCTTTTTAGACAGATTTTTATGAACACGGGGTTTAATGATGGGCTGGTTTGAGTATTTAGGTCAATATACAGGGTTCTCGGTTTTGTACTGGAAAAATAGGCATAACATCCAGTAATAGTCTTTTCCTTCTCAAATTTTGCAGCAGTGATTGTGAACTGTTATTAAACTAAAAATTCCTACGAGGTAGTGCAACAGCTTCAGTCACAGGGATTTTTCTTTTCGCCCTTCATGTATTCCCTTGCTCCCACTTACCCTGATCTCCTGCTCTCAAAAGCAGCTGTGGTGGATGGTCTTCATTCTCCTGTTTCAGATTTAAGGGAGATGAGGTGTTGGAGACAAGATGCTGTGCTGGGAATATAAGTTTTCAGCACTGTGCCAGGGGACCAGGAGGTGGCTGTTGACAGCTGCACCACGAGCTTGTTCTGCTGGATGATAAAATCTCTGTCCACAAGCAAGAGGCACTTGGCAACCCCCTTCCCACCATCAAACACCTCAATCATTTGTTTAAATGAACCTTTGCTAGTACATAAACCATGCAAGAAATGTTTTAACAAAATTATGATTTAGGATGTTCAGTGGTTTCTAAGACTTGCCACTGAGCACTTCAGTCCTCTGCTCTGGTGTGTTTATGTTAAGTGAAAGTTGTTGTAATGTGAAATGAGTTCTAGGAGGACTTAACAGTCAGATGATTGCATCTCTCGTTGTGTAAAGGCACTGAAGAAGCACAAAGTGCTTGTCTCAGTGCTCCATTGATTTTTGCCTTATTTTAGTTTATTCAGTACAAGAGGGGAAAGATTCTTCTTTAAAGGCACTGTCAAATTTTTGCTCTGCTTTTCACGGCTGCTCCAGACCCAGCCATGTATTCATGGCCTAAAATGGAAAGACTTCCTAAGTGCTAAACAAGATGACACCACTCTATTTTTGTGCTAATTGTCCTGGAAATACCAAGAAAGAAAAACTTCCTAATGCCTTGTAACACGCCAGTTTATAAACAATATAAAGTTTGTTAGTTAAAATAGTGACATGCTTTCTTGAAGGATGTTTCTTAAATAGATTTTCAGCAGTCCTGATGGTCATAGTGGTACATGTGCGAGTGATGACCCTCAGAGTTTCTCATGCTGTTTAAATGTCTCATCTTAAAAATTTCTTACGCATTTATAAGCTTCAAATGCCCTAAAAATTCTTTCAGGGGCAGATCTTGCAGATTTGAAGAACAGGAAGGGCTGAGTTAGAGAAATGTATTTAAAATTTTGCATTTGTTGCTTCACTGACAGCTGAGAGAAAGAACAGCTACTTACAGCAATTTTCTTATCAGGCACTCAGTGCTGGAGCAGAAAGCAGCCTTAAATATAAGGGATAGTGCTGAACCCTCACTCAGATTTTCAGTGAAAGTAAAGCAGGAGGGAAGGCAAAGATGTTACAGGCGCCAGAAGTTAAGAAGAAATGATGTGATAAACAAAGAATTTAATTCAAAAGGCCTATTAGGCTCTTCTTCCCTATTCATACAGAAAAGTTAAAATCTGAGTAACCCAAATTTTGCAATGCTATCTCTAGGGTTGTTTTGGTTTTGCTGCAGCAAGTTTATGCTTCCAATGATTTGGTAGGAATACAGGCAGATACCACTTATCCAAGGCCACGAGGGCGTAGAGGAACTCTGATATAAACTGTGGATAATGCTGAAATTTGTGTAAACCAGGCTGTAGAAAGGCATTTCTGGTTTATGTTTTTCAGACAGAGGAGATGACATTAAACACCTTCAGACAGTAGGGAGAGGGATATAATTCCCGTGTGCTGTGCTGCTGCTGGGATTACTGCCGTGGGAGGCAGAGCTTGCTTCATTCACAGCCCAGAAAGTGGCTGTCACTAGAAGTGTGGGCATAGTTGGCCCTGCAGAGTTGATTTGTTTTGCAGCCATTGCTCTTGTGTTTGAAAGATACCCAAGTCCAAAGCTCCAGGGACAGAGAATTTAGAGGTGGAACATTTTAAATACCATCATGTTTTTAAACTTGCACCAAACTCACCGTTAGTGTGTGTTGGTCTAGTACAAACTTAAACCAAACTTTGAATTTTGCTTGGGTGTGTTGCTGCAATTAATAAATCACAAAAAAAAGGTGAATTTCCACATCTCCCGGCAGATTGGTGCAGATGGAGCTGCTTTGCTCTCACTCACAGATGAAGTTTCTTTCCATCTCCTGAGTGTCTTTTCAGGGAACTTCAAATCTTGTAAGACCTTTTACATCCTTATGTCTCATGTATTGAATTTGGGCTAGTGATGTCCAAGTGTTTTTTGCTTGTAAATTATCCTAAAATTCTATTACTAAAGTATTTCTCAGACAACTACTTTAATGTATGAGGGTCTGATCTAAGTGATTTTTATCAGGAAAAAGAATGAAGCTGTGAGTTCAGATTTCCAATTATTTGCATTGCTAAAGTTGCATTCCCACGCAAGTAGATGTGCCTGATCTGTAGAGACCAAAAAAAAAGTAGAAATTTAAAAGAAATAAAGCCACAAAACAGAACCAGAAAGAGCTGCTGAACAAATTTCCGACTCTGTAAGAACTTTATAAAAGTTTTCTCAAGCTGATGTTACATCCTCTTTACCGAAAATGAATATAGGGAAGCTGCACCCCAGAGCTTAAGTATCCTTTTGTTTTTTCAGAAAGGACACCACATTCTATGCATGCTGATGCTAAATTCAGTGCAATGGTTCCTTTTGCAGATTCCCAGACTGTCACAGCTTTTCTTCTATTTCTAACTCCTGATCTATGCGTGCACAACAGATTTGCCTTGTAATTTTATGTTACCAATGTTAAGTGATGTAAAAAGCCAAAGAATTTTATAGTTCTCTAGAATATGCAAGTGTCTGTAGACTTGACTGTAAGAGGTGTGAGAGGTCATGTAAGGTTCTCTGCTGCCTGCAAGTTTGAAGCAGGGGTTTATGTTGATTAAATTTGAAAGCCTTGTATGAGTCATGTGAGTCACTCCTTTGGACAACGTTAAAGTGCAGCAGGTCTTCTGCCAATAGCTGTTATCTATGCAAAGTTCCTTCTGCCTGCTTGGAGAACTCCAAGGATTGAGCCTCTGGTGTTTTGTCTTTGGCAATATAATGGAAACCTCATAAAGGGCAGAATTCAGAGGAAAAACCTCTGAGTGTCAGCCAATGCTAACAAGCCTTTCCTCCCCCCCAGCCCTTCACCTCTATTGACTTTATATATTACTAAGTTATTTTTTTATCCTTCCCTTTTCCCTCAAGAGTCATGTATCATCGGAAAGTTGCAAATTGTAGGTGATAGAGTTTTTACTCCTGTCTAAATGATACAGGGTAACAAGTTTTATTTCATGTTCTGGATTCTTTGTCTGACAATGTAGAAAACCAGGGGTTTGTTCAGCAAACGTTCTATGACTTTTGTCCAGGAACTTTCAATCTGCAGTACTGAAATGCATTTTTCTTGCTTAGATGAAGGAAAAGATTTAGACATTGAGTTGTAAACGATAACAGATGAAGCGTGAAGAAGCTGTTCATTTTTAGAACTCCTTGTACCATCTTTGAAGTCAGTAATATAATTAAAATTATAATGGGTTGTGTAGGCTTTATTGAACAATTAACTAGTGAGCTTTTTGCTGGCTTGGAGTAGCTTATCGTTAATTGCAAAAATTTGAGTGCATTTTGGAGTAAATTTGGGGTGAGTTAAGAGTATCCTGACTTTAATGGGTTTTGATATTGCACCCTACAAACTTGGGAGTTTTCCTTGCTAGTGAATTAACCACAGTATGTGCTTCTGCTGGAGTTTGCAGCACCCAAGTTCTGAGACTGCTGTGAAAAGGTGACAGTGAGAGGCAGCACATTGGAACAGTTACAGATACCTGAGCTTGGGCTACTGGAAACCCAAAAGCTGCTGGGATTTCCATCAATTTACTCTAAAAGACATTACTAATTCAGTATTAATCTTTTATAGACAATAAATGACTCGGTTTTCCTCACCCAGGTCTCAGACTGCCTGGGAATGATCTACATCTCTTTCTCCAATCTACTTAATTCTGGAAAGGGCTCCTACAGAGCCTCTCCCTCTGCTTCCGGAGCTCCAGTACAGTCTTGGGAGCTGTAGCTCTGCAGGGGTTGCAGGGAGGGTATGAATATATAGATTTTGTCAGGCTCTCTTAATTTTGTAGAGCTATGAATGGTAGAAACAAAGCCAAGAGCTAACTATCCTGTTTCATGCAAAGAAGGATCTGAATGCATGATGAATTAATTTACAAGACCCTTTAAAGAAGAAAGCTGTTAAACCTCCAGTGTGTTTATTCGTTTACCACGTGTAGAGTTCAAATGTGCAATTGACTGATTTGAACCTTGAGAAGGTTGGAAGGGGAGCTCATAAAAATCAAGTCTAGCATCCCCTTCACCAGACAGAAAAAACTGAAGATGCTGGCTTCATCTGCTCTTATGCTTCACAGTTCTTCTAGAAAAAAAATCAGTATGTTATCCTGAGTTGGTTTTTCTTGCTATAATCTGAGATTTTACTACTTAAGGTGTTCTCCAGAGACATGGAGAATAGATTCTTTCTTTCCTTTTTGGGACAGCCTTTTGCATATTTGAAAACAGCTTTATTCTCTTTCATCTCTACTTGAAATTAAATAATTCCAGCTTGTTAGTCTGTCCTCAGAGGTCATACCTAAGAATGTGGCATTAAAAAATCCCTTAGCTAAATAAAAGGTTTCAGTGTCTAAAGGGAATTTTTCTTACCAATGTTTTAGATGTGTAAATAAGCAGCATTCTACTTCTGTACTTTCCCAGATTTTAGTCCGTTCCTACATCTTTCACTTATGCTTGACTAGAATCCTGAAGCTAGTTGGACCCTAGCCCAGAAGAGCTTGATCTGTTAGAAGATTGAATTCTCCTTTTAGTAGGAGTTTTCAGTTCAAAACGGTCTCATTACCGTTAAAATCAAGTCGGTTTGTTTATTTATGATTTATTTAATGCTCAGAAATGATGGAGGCAAACTACCAACTGAAAATCACAGCAATTTATGGGTGAGATGAGCAACTATTTCTGTAAGAGCATGCACAAGAGGTTAAAAAGAATCTGTCTTTCCACCTGAATGAAAGTGGAGTTGCAGAAGGTAAATTTGCTCTTGTGAGAGCGTCTTGACTCTGCTGGAGCTTCTGAGTATTTACATGTAACTGGGGCTTTACTTGTAACTGGTGCTGGGTTTCATAGGAAACTCTGTGTTCTGGTGTTCTCCAGACCATTAGAAAGTTGAGCATTGCCTGAAGCTTAAGTACTTTGTGGCATGTTTCTCTTTAGGCTTTGCCCTTAAATCTGTGGAGTTAACGGGTCACATAGCAGCAGTCAGTGTTTCTGCAAGAGCAAGTTGTATGTTCCTCTTTCATTGTGTGGAAGCACAGCCTACAGACTGAACATAATACCATTTAAGGTTTTAACCTTTTCAGATTAAATTACCATAAGAAAGTTTCCCCAAGGCATTTTAATAATGACAACTTACATAGACCTTTTTGTCTTCTACTTCTATAGGCATTAACATTTTGGCTTTAATCAATGTGGCTCAGACTTAAACCTTACAGGTTTTCCTATAAGCTGTTTAGTTAGATGGACCTTCATAGCAATTCTTACTTGTTAATTATTTCCCTTCCCTTCAGTTTTCTATGCACATGTTCATAGCTTGTGCCAGGATTTAGGTTTCTTTTCCTTTCTTCTTTTTCAATGAAAAAATGAAAAGGATTTGGTGGATTGTGAAGTAGAAAGGACTTAGTGTGTCTTATATACCAGGAGAAGATAGTATTGAAATACCACCTCCTGAAAGCAATGACTTGAAGAGGTTTCAGTTTCTTGCTTGTGATGATATGTACAATACACTGGGAATGGTGAGAAATCTTCTGTCTTTGTCCAGGAGCAGGAGTTTTTTCAATAGTTAATGCAAAAACACTTAGTGATTGAAGAATGACTGCTGAAAAAGAAATAATCAGGCAAAAAAGGCAAGAAAATAATTACATTGACCCAAGGGTTGAGTTGTACAGAGGTGTTCAGAGGTATTGCAGAGGAGGTGCTGGAAAGAATGGAGGTGGGAAGATTCCTGGTCTGCTTGTTGACATCAAAATGTGATAAGATAGCATGAAGAAAGAACTGAAAATGAGATCATGAAAAGAAGGCAACTGGGGAAATTTACGGAATGAAGTAAAAGGGGCAAACCAATTCCTGTCAAATCCCTCTCTATGTCACATGTTTGTAGATACCTTCACACAAAGTGAGGACCAAAAACTGTTGCAGATAGAAGGCCATCAGACTTTAGGGCTCAGTTGTGGATGCTGCTGTTTAAACTGATGGGAGTGAGAGGAAGGATGGAATAAAGGATCATATGTGAGTGGACTTTTAAGTCCACAGACCAACACCAGTATCTTTTCCTTGAGTTTTTTTCTTTGTCATGTCCTAGTAAGAGTTGGTAATACTGGTGCTTGTGTGAAGGAGGGGAGGTGGGCACCTGGCTGTGCATAGATGCAAGCTGTGTGCTAAAGATCTGTGATACCTTAGAACATGAGAGAAAAAGGGGCCATGGCAGCACCTTATTTAAGGTTATTTGCAGCATCATGGAGTTGTCCTGGAAGAAAGAGAAAACTGTTCAGAAGTCCTAGGTCGGTTAAGGAAAAAGCAATGTAGAGATGGCAGTAACAGGCAGGTAGGAATGAACCTCAGGAGGAAAAGCTGTCAAGAATGGGATTACAGCATGATCTCCATCTTAGAGCAGTTAATTAACAAGTCTTGGTTTAACTACATTAACTCTCCTGCAGCAATAGTGAGCATGATACACTAAGCTGTCCATCCTTTTTCTACACTTTCCTGGAGTAGAGTTCAACAGGACATTAGAAAAAAAGCTCTGTTTGTAGGTAAAGTGCAGCTGATCCATGATAAGAGAAATTGTGTCCTATATGATTTTGGATTACCATAATGATCAAAATGTAACAGTCTGACAGAGGGAAACTTCAGCAGTCAACAGCACAACACCAAATCATTCTGTGTTTCTATACTTTTTTCATCAGTACCTTCTTTTATTTTAACTTGTTAAGTTTTCATCCACAGTAAACCATTTGTGTATGAATTATTGGAGGGGAGGAAGAGGAAGATGTAGTTTCTCTCACTTGTTCTATTGTAGCTACGGCTAATAAATATGAAGCTACAAAATCAGTTCCAAAGCTAAATGCACCAGTGCTGTAAGATTATAGAATCATGGTGCTAACCTAACTGTTTTTTGAGAGTAAATTACAGAGAACATATAGAAAGCATCAACTGGAGATTTACAGGCAAAACAGAGAAACTGTACCTGCTTGGGGCTGGGGGTAAAAATACCCAAACCACAAGAAAACTGATAAGGCCCCAAAGTGATGCATGAGGAACATATGCTGTGAATTGTACTTCGGGGAGTGTGGGAGAATAATTTTGAATGGGACACATGAAAGCTGCTCTATCTGTTGCCTCTTCAACTAAGACAGTGCAATAAACATTAGGATAGTCCATTTTACTGAGATGGAAAATAAGGTGGATAAAGATGTGCGGTAGCACAAACATAGTAGGAAAGCTGTCTTAAGTGTGCTTGACTAGGAAGGTAAATTCTCAACAGCTTTTCATCTGGTATTTGTGCAGAGGATTTTCTCAAAATGAGGTTGGACAGTATAATCCTGCAATCGGTTCAGCAGTGGAAGTGCTTTATGATGGTGTGCAAGACGTGACATAGGCAGGTGTGGAGCAACTCGATTAGGGAATGATCAAGATAGTAAAATGTCTGTTGTTTTTTTAGCCTGGTTCTTCCAGGCTGGCAGTCCAAGAACCCCCTGCTCTGAAGGAGCAGCTTACTGCTGAAACAGCCACTGCAGCTCCTCTTCTTCCTGCTTCCCAATCAGTAACGTTGGGGTTTTTTCCCTTTGGAATGCATAGGAAAAATCTAATTAATTTGAGGATTGTCAGCCTGAACTGCAGTAATAATGGTGGCTCTTTTATTGTGTGTATTAATCTACTGCATTCTGTTTTATGGTCATGGAATAATAGAACATAATAAACTAGCATATAGCCTGACAACAGCCACACAATTGAATTTATTCAGTGCAGTTTTCTACCTCTCTCATCTGGGAGTTTCCAGGTTTCTTTTTGTGCTTAGCATTTCTCTCATGCCAGCAAATACAATCATATACCTGGAAAGAAATATCTGTTCCTTCAGTTGTGTTTATGCACTGCATAAATAGAGACAGAAAAAAGAAAGGGATTTTTGTCTATCTCCAAAATATAGAATGAAACCTACAAATGCCTGTAAAGGTATGAGATTTTCAGCCCTGTTGTGTACTAATGTGTTCAGATAACACTGCTTATAGAAGTTACATTTCTGTAAGGAAAGCTGGAAAAACTGTATGGGTGGTAGTGTGTATGTATATATATATATATATATATTTCACTTGCTGTACCTTTGGTTTCATAAATGATTTAAAACTAACCTTGTAATTTTAATACATTCTGTTGCATATATAAGCTTGTTAGTTTTCTTATTGTGGTGCCCCACTCTTACACGTTGCATTTCAACCACAGGCTTTTGAATATTTGCAAAGTAAGTTATTAGCCTAACTTTACATGTATGGAAGATAAGGTGCAGTATAGGGAATTCTCTCATTTCTACTAATGATAGTTTTCAGTGAGTCTGATTTGATGCTTTCATCTCGTGCATTTGATGTACAGTGTACTTTCTTTGACACCTCCTTTTTTTTAAAAAAAAGAGAGAGATGGATTTGCAGAAAAAAATACCGTTGAGAACTTAACTGATGCTTATTAGAAAGAAAAACATTGATTTTTGACCCTAATTAAAGAGCTTTAAAGCAAAACCTGGTGAATGACGAATTCCAGGAATAAATATAAATAACAGCAACTCAGACAACAGCTCAAAAACTGGGGATGGAGGAGGAGGGGAAATAGGCTTAGTCATGTAGGTCATGGGACAGACAAGAAGATAAGTCAGGGAGTAATCAAATGCCTTAGGTGTCTTTATATTAATGGAAAAAAGGTAAGGGGTGAACAAGCAGAACTGGAAATTTTAGTGTACAGTCAAGATTGAGTTCAGTGCTCTAAAAGATCTCTCAGGATAACTTGTATAACTGGTATGTGCTTAAAAAAAAGTAGCTTGTTTTGAACAGAATATGCTTGCTTGTAGTTCTAGAATATACTAAAGGAATTAAAGCCACTGGAAAATCTGATTAAAAAATACATACCATGTGTGGTGATAGCTCTACATGTGGGATTTCTACTTCAAGGTTTGTTGGTAAGCCTGATCTTTCATGGACTGTAAATCCAACTACCTACCAACCACCTATCAGATCATCTTGTGTGTCTAAGAGTTTACCTGCTTAGTCCAAGTAGAGTTCTTGGTAACTAAGAGAGATTCCCACACCTCAAAACCGTGTCTTTTGTGAAATTACAAGTGCTTTGCTCTACCAAATCAGCAAGCTCAAGTAAGCGAAGCTGAAGCTGCTTTAAGATAACAAGTGCCATTATCCATGGCATAGAATTTGGTTGGTAATGTCTGCACAGTTGAAAAATTTGAATAACAAATAGGAGATAAACATCAGCTGGGAAGGCTGTGATACAAGCAGGAGTCTGGCAGTGACCAGACTTCTGATGTCAAAGAGGAGAAAATAGCCAGTGGGGTGATATAAATTAGCTTCAGTCAGATTGGAAAAAATCAGCTGAGGATATTAAAGAAATCTTTTGGAGATAGTGACTATGAAGTGATCCTAAATGGATGTGTTGGGTTAATGGTTGGACTCAAAGGCCTTTTCCACCCTAAATGATTTTATGATTCTTTGCTTAGGAGGGGAAGAGAAAGCAAGGCAGACTAAAACATGGAGATGATGGTGACCTCAGATGATCAGTGAGTAAGATCTCATGAAGACAAGTATATGAAATAAAGGAATTGGCTGGGAAGAGCGCTGAGGTCTCAAAGCACTGTATTAAAAGTCCAGTTCAGTGAAACTGAGCTCCTCCTCGCTCATGTATTAAACGCTAGGAGGAGGGCGGCGGAAAGAGAGTAGAGCAGCCACTAAATGTGAAAGTGAAAGAGTAATGTAAAAATGAGGGCAAGACTGCAAGTTCAAGGTGCGTTGATCAAGTTTCCTGTGAGGTGTGTTTTACAAGAAATAACTCCTTACAAACGTTAGCAGAAAAAAGACAGTATCCACCAAGTCCTCGTCTGCTGTTCCTTGGGGATGAAAAACTGATAGCAGCAGGAAAGCTAAAATTTCAATGCTCGTGTATGTTGCTCTTTCCTAAAAACCAATCATTTTGCAGTCAGCTTGCATAATTAAAACTAGCGAGAAAGAGGTAAGATCAAAGGAAAACATAGCCCAGACCAAAAACCTCAAACAGATACCCAATATAGAATAGGTGAGATGTTCTCAAACTGTTACTGATTGTCCCCAAAGACAGGTTATCTTTATCAGGATTGATGAAAATTCAGAGTTAAAAGAAAAATTTGTGTATTTAGTGCCTTGATTTAAGAAGCGATAAAAAAGGCATGGGGAGTTAGAAGCATGTCAATCAAAACGAAAAATGCCAGAAGAAATAATCAGACAAACTATTTGCAAGCAGCTGGGAGATAACAAAGAGGTGAAAAACAACTAACATGGCATGACATGGTTTGGTTTGATAAATTTAACTTCTGTTTGGAAGAGTCACAGGACCTGCGGATAAGGGATAACCATAAATGCCAACTTGACTGCAGGAAGGCTTTGTTTGCATGAAACTGGTGCAGACAGGCCATGTGCAAGGCAGAACTATATTTGGCTACGTGGAATAAGAGATTAGCAACTGTACTTAATTATCAGTACTTCACTTCCAAACTGACACAGCACATCGTGTTGGTTTCATAGGGGTCTGTCCTGTGTTTTTCTTCTTTTCAGCCCATTCCTTAATGCTGACGAGAAGGAAATGGTTATAAATATTGGGGTACTGCTGGCTTCCTTGTAATGACCCTGGTGTTATCTGTGGGACAGAAGTTATAAGGCAGGAAGTACAAGGTTTGAATTGCAGGAAAGCAGGTAAAGGTTAGACGCACGAAAGGAAGGAGAAAACTTCCCATTTTCAAGAATATTGAAGCACTGTTATGGAAAGCTTAGGGAGACAGTATTGATTGGTGCAAATCTTCAGGAATGCCTGGACTTGTATCTCAGGGATGACAGATGTAGAACTGATCCTGCTGTAGGTGGAGAAGTGGACTTGGTGACCTCTCCATCACCCTAAAACAGAACTGTGAGAGTTTGTGTTGAATACATTGCTGTTTTTTATATTACGTGTCCGGGGAAAATGTTTGTATTGTCTTCTGTGCTCTCCCCCTCTTTGCGTTTGGGAACTCAGATTCTTGTATGTCAGACTCAGAGTAATTTAGAATATATTGTTTATGTTGGCACATATGGCAAGTATATTCCATTTAAGATACAGTCGGTCAACCTGGTCCTGGTAGCAGCTGTGAATGGTTTTCAGCCACAGTTGTCTGTCCTTCATAATAGCTAAGTTGTTTGTACACTGTTCTGGGCAGTCCACTATTACACCAAAATATTTGCTCTTAAGGCTTCTGTTTGCCGAGGTTTCAAGTAAATCCACAAGCAGATCCGCTGCCGGTGCTTTGTAGCCAAAAACCACCTCTGTATTTGTGTGAGATGGTAGGAGGTCTCTAATCAATACCCAGGGTCCAGGCCTGTTTCTGTGGGACCAGTGGCGCTGGTTCCACCATAAACTCGGCTTTTGTCTGGCCTGATGCCCTAGAGCTGGCTTTTGTGCTCTCCTGGTGGGGCTGCAAGTCTGCCTTACAATTGCAGATAAAATCCAGGTTGCTACAGGACATTGCAAAATCAGGTATTGAGTTGCACAAGACTCGCCTGCTGTTTCTAATTCACCACTCCTGAAAAGGCCAGACCCTTGATTTACATCTCTGTACTTCACCTAGAGCTTTCCCAATAGGTGATTCTCAGGGTGGCTTGTGGGTTTTGGTTTGGTTTTTTTTCTTTTCTGCTTTCTGCCCCTTCCTTCGTAAGATTAACCGTGGTTGGGTGGAATTGTTAGAGCCAGCTTGTCTTCCTGTGCAGCCCGCAAATAAATAATTTACTAGAAACGATAATCTGTATTACAGTGTAGCCCAGGAGTGTGTTTTAATGCCAGTATTACACTTAGTCAGAAAGTCCTAATCAGCTGCAGTGCACTTTATCTCGTTGAGAAAGTACAGAGCAAGTACCTCGATAACCAGGTCAGATCTGTCGGTGTGTACACAGGTGTGCACACATCCAACTCGGTCACTTCACTTTCGCCTCGTGGGTTATGTTTTGCAGCTTTTTAAAGTGTGGAATTGTTCTGTGCTTCACAGCCCTCGTCTTTCATAAAAATTCCCGGTTAGTTAAGGGTCCCGTGTGTCTGTTTTTCAGGGTGTTATTACCACTATGAGCAGCTGGGCAATTAGTAAGAAGGAAAGGCCTGTATTCCACACGTGTATAGTGCCAAGAACTGGCCTATATATATACAGAAGGCAGCTATTGATTTGATCATTAATTTCCCTTTTAATCATTAGCCAGAATGCATTATAAGGCAGGTAAATAAACTGTTTACTGTAAGTCATTCATAAGACGTAAATCCCTTGTCACAGGACAAAATGAAACTCACTCCTCTACAAACAGTGCTACAAGCAATTTGTAAAGATGCTCTGGTTTTTCTTTCTGTGTGAATACAGCTGCTAAAAGTACTTGGAAAGAAGGTAGTATTTCATCAACTGAACAGCAGGCATTGTCAATTTTATTAGAAGTTAAATTCACCTTTTCATTTTTATTGTGACCTGTGCCCCAAATGCAGTTTGGAAAACAAAAGAGAAAAATGCAGCTATTGGTGTAAGTCTGTCTTTGCTGAAGCTTCTAGCAGTCTTTAACAGCTTTATCTTCACTGGCTCCATGCTTTTAAATGCAAATTGGGAACTGGGGGTGGTGGGGACAGACAGCTTTAATGGATTATACTCCCTACTAACCAATCCCTGGATTCTTGCAATACACAAATGAACACGTGTCTGTAAGCATATGAGGAACAAAGTCTGGTGTTTGCTGTCACTTGTGAGAATTTTTCAAGTAGAGATGATTAAAAATATCTGGAGTTCAGCATTTTGTTTTCTATTCTCAGGCACTTAGAAGCTCTTACGTTTACTCCATGAGCAGTGGAAGTAGTGAAAACCCTGTTGTATAGATTTGTGCCCTGGGTACCTCTGTCCTTAGGTATCCTGCAATGGCCTGAGTTCCCCTCTGCAGTGTCTGTACAACGTAATTCCTTCCCCTTTCCCTGGCATGCAGCTCCTCCAGCCCTTAACTGCCCTTCAGAGCCTTCTCCTTCCCTGCCTGTTCCCCAGCAGTGGGCTGGGGGCTGTGGAGCTTCTGTTACATCTGATTTAGAGCTGGAAGAGGCAGCATTAGGTTCCCACTTAGTGGTTAGGATTTTTGCTAGGTCTCAGTGTGCAATTTTTAGGCAAAAATCCCGCTGCTTCTTATGTTGCTGGCAAAAATTACTACATTATGTAAATAGAGTTGGTTTATTTACAGTCTCACTGTGCACTTCGTTTTCCGTATTTGCCGATACAACATAAATGGAAATGAGAGTCTTAAAAATTACATTGTAAAGAGCTGTGATATATCAAGTTGTGAACAGCTTATAAGAAGGAAATGCTTGTTTGCTTTTCTGAAGATTGGGATGAGTGCTTGGATAATTATTTTGTTATACACTAGGTATTGTTAAACTCTCAATATATAAATACAAATACACCAAGACATCGATCCAATATATATATTCCTGATCAATATGCAGGGTATAGGAATATGACAAGTAGCTGGTGAATTTCCTCAAGGAATGCGGTGTAGAAACGTGGGAAAAAGCAAGAAGAGACTATGTGTGGAATAATGATGTTGTCTGTTTTTCCATAAACTTTCTTTGGAAAGAACAGAGTTTGTAAATTCCTGATGGAGACCTCTGGGATGGTGCTTCTTGGGAGTACAGGTTCCTGGAAATACTGGGATATAATCTCATGGGAGAAGGTGTCTCCAAAAGCATTGTTGCACTGTTTAGAAAAAGAAAGGTAAGAGCTCAGTAGTAGTAGTAAAGCAGTTTTCCAAGTATGTCATTTCCATCATGAAATTTCAAGTGTGTTGCGCTTTGCTAAAAGTAGCAGTACTTGGGAGTCTGACAAGTCAGGGGTAGTGGTTGTGTTTTTCTTTGGGTTTTTTTTCCCCTGCTGCTTCTGGCCTGCTTAGGAGATGATTTTTATACACTTGTTCTGTGAGTTTGTTAGTAGTGAATGCGGGCAGCTGGATAGAGAAACGGGAGCCCTTTTAGGGGTAAGCTACGCTCCCAATTTAAGTGGGGGCATAGCTGAATTTTTTAGACTCCAGAGACAGTCAAATATGAGGAACACATTATGATTTCTTTTGCCCCTAGAGCCACTCGTTAATTGCTATTTGGCAATGTGTTTGCTTTATTCTTTCTTTTTCTTTTTAAAATAAATATGTGCACTCCGCTGTGACTCTTTTCAGTCTTTGTGGACAATGCCACTGTCTTTCTACTCTGTTCTGTCTTTGTGTTTTTGTGGATCCAATCTAAAAATCTCAAGAACAACCATAAGCAGAATTTCAGCATAGCCTGTATATATTCCTTCCATGTGTGGAAAATCATGTTTGCATGGGTTCAGTCAACTCAGTAGCAATCCTGAAGAATTCTGTGGGATGGCTCATTGTTCTCAGGAATTCTTATTTGCTGCAGAGCATGTAAAACATCTTTGCTCTGCATAAGTAAATCATTAGATTGCCATTAAAATTAATTCCATCATTTAAAATATCTAATTGTGCTGTTTTCTCTGGAGATTTTGTATTTTTACTGACTAGTCAACTTTCTTGTTTTTAATGATAACCACTTTTATATCTGTATTAAATATAAAAGTTGTAAAGATAAAGCTGTTACCCTTTCAGAAGCTAAAGAAAATCAACTTCCAATCTTTTGAGAGGCACTCTGCACATTAAGCAATCTGTTAAAACAATCTGTAGATGAATCACCCTTGAGGGAAGTGCTTTAAAGACATTGTTAATTCCGTGTTGATTTATATTGCTTTCCTGTGTAATCAAGAAATGGTAGGGGAGTGGAATTACTAAGTCATGTTATGGAGTAAACACAGACTCATAGGATTGTGTAGGTTGGAGAAGACCTTTGAGATCATCGACCCAGCACTGCCAAGTCCACCACTAAACCATGTCTTGGGAAAAGAGACTGCCTTAGTGAGGGTTCACTCAGTGCCCCCATCCAGATCAGCGACAGAGGTACAAAACAGAACTGGCCCCAGTACTGAGCCCAGGCAATACCACTTGTGACCTGCCACCAGCTGGATTGAACTCCCTTCCCCACCTCTCTTTAGACTGGGCCATCCAGCCAGTTTGTCCAGGAGGGTGATGTGGGAAACGCTGGCAGAGGCTTTACTAAAGTCTAGGTAAACAACATCCACAGCCTTCCCCTCATCCACTGAGCGGGTCACCCTGTCATGGAAGGAGATCAGGTTGGTCAGGCAGGACCTGCCTTTCATAACCCTGTGCTGTCTGGGGCTGATCCCCTGGCTGTCACATAATGTGACTTCTGGCAAATTAGCACAGCACTTCCCAAAAAGTTTCACTGTTATGTTCCTTGGCATCGACTCTGAACTCGTGATGTAAAGTGTCTCGGAAGAACAGAATTTTATCAAACAGTTTCAAAGGGCACTTAAAGAGAAAGCCTGATCAATATCTTGTTAATGCCACACTTTTATTAATATTGCTGTAGGCTGGGAGAAGTCATTGTGCCTCATTTCTTATGTGCATATATTTTTTCCTAGTGGAATTTAAATAATGTTAAGATTCAGAGCTACAAGTATTGTGAAGTGGAAGGAAGCAGAGCACAGGGAGACAAGGGGCTGTGGAATAGCATTTTGTGAAGCAGCTGCAATATGCTAGGACTCTTCTGCCTGGGAAAAAATAGCTCAGAGAGGCTGTGGTACAAATGGCATAGATAGCGGGAATGTGACATTACTGCTCACTGCCCCTTCCAGTCAGAAGTTGAAGGATATCAAATGGAACAAGGACATTTTTAGTTTTTAAACTACAAAGGAAAGGTTATTTCGTGCAGTGTGTAGCTAAGCTGCAGACGGCCTTGCCCTTGTGAATGCCAGAGCTCTAAATCAGTTCCTACAAGACTTGGACAAACCTGTGGAAGTGTGGTCAGTTAAGGGATGTTAAGTGCAAAGACTGTATCTCTGGTTCAGAAAGTCCCTGGAAGCAGTGATTGCTGAGAATACTGGGAAAATTTGATCTTCTAGTGCTTGCCCAGTGCTTACATTATTCCTTAGACATCTGCTTCCAGCCCTTTTTAGAGTGATTTGGGAATCTTTCCCAGATGTGACTCTTCTCTGTCTTGGTGGTGTTCCCAATAGGTAAAAACTGACACAAGAATGCTTCGGGATGCTCCTAAGGTATTTTGTAGGCATTTTGTTGGGGTCACACAGGTTTTAAGTGAGATTTTAATTTAAGATACCATTACCATTTCTTCATATCTCATGGTAACATTCATTCTCAAAAAGTAATTTCATACAGAGAACTATGTGAGAAGAAAATTAGTTTTGATAGGGAAAGAAATGTTGCAGGGAAAATGCCTTGACACAAATAGCTGAGGGGGCAAGGCAGCATCGTGGTGGGGGAAGGGGTGGAAAATGTGGTCATTTCCAACCGCCTCCTTTCATTGTGGGATTGGCATCACTTGGGAAAGTAATTTTAACCTCATGGCTACTTTAATTTCCTGTTCTGTAAATTGGTAGCTGCTTAACTTCCCAGCTTAGTGAACAGTGATTTCAGTTGGAATTCAGGCATCCTCTGAAGGAGTACCTAGCTGGGGAACTACCAAAGAGTTGTCAGAAGCCTTGTGCNAAAAAAAAAAAGTGGGGGGGAAGGCTGTATTTTAAAATCCATGTAATACTGAACACTTTCAGATCACAGGTATTCTGTACTTCCTTTTTATACCTCTGACAAAATTTCCACCTAGTCTGTTCTGCTAGTTTCTGCTGTCACTGCCACACATGAAATGTGTACCACTATCTCCATTTTGCATTTTTCTCAGTCAGGAAACCAGAAAATAACAAACCTTCCCCTAAGAAGGCTTATGAATAATTTCTGAAGTGGGTTAAATTCTTGCATTAACAGGCAAGATTTGCCTGTATTCCCATTTGAATGCTCGGTAGGTTATAATGTGTTGACCAAAGTCTTCTGAAGGTAAATTTGTTCAGTAAAATAAATGAAAAAACGTTATTATGGTCTTGAGTAAAACAAAAAATACTTATGATGTGCGTGCCTTCTGGACATGTGCAAACAGCAATTTTACAAGAGAGTAAACTGTCAGTTATGTATTTTTGTCACCTTGTTTCATTTTCCAAATCCTTGTACTATAAAGTCAAAGTTTACTTGCCAAGTGTATTTAAAGATAATTTAGTCAGTGAAACTTACAGACCTAAATCACTCTGAAGTTTCCCAAAAAATATTCGTAGTGTGTGGAAGTACTGAACAGATGCATGATGGTTATGTACTACTATTTAAAGATACATGTAAATGCAGTTAGGTATATTTTTAAGAAACACCCGTTAAAGAGAGCAACAGTAGATGCAAATTTGAAATTTTTAGCCACACAATCAGATGTGTTGTTAGAGCTGCATCCTGAGGATGCAGATAGTCCTTTCCCAGTAATAGGAGCTTGGCAACTTCAGTATAAATAAAAGCTAATACATCAAAGTCACTACCAAATGCCTCAGTCTGCTACTAATTTGCATTTTATTTGTGAAGGTATGGCAGAAATTCTCTTCTTTGTGATACTGTTATTCATTCTGACTTGAACTCTTTGAGCTTTGATATTTCATGTGTCTTTTAGATTTTTGTTTCATGAGCAACTATTGTTCACTATTAGTTTCTGATAAGCAATAGCAACAGCTTTGGCAGAGACAACAGTAGTGAAGTTCTTAAGCTTAAGGCCAAGTAGCTTCTTAGTGAAGCAATGTTTTTCCAAGTCTTCTAATTAGCCCTGAAGACTCTTACATAATTTTAAAGTATTGTTATAAATTAGAAGTTAATGAAAAAGCAGTGGTGCCTAAACAAGAATTACATCACTACCTGTTCACAGTATTTCCGTTAGTTTAGTCTACTTCAATATTTTCCATGGTAACTACTTTTGAAAAGTAGCTTTACATTTTAAGTTGATCATAGCTTCATCTTGGATGCCCTGTATGACAGTCAATGTATTGTTAAATGCATGTAAAATACCCATTTTGTGTCATGTTCCTTCCAGGTGCATTCTGCTCCCTCTCTTGGGAATGAAGCCCCCTCAGCAGAGCCTCTTCATGCTGGTGGATTCGGTGGACGAGGGCTGTAACGTTGCCGAGGGTGAACAGACTTCCACGAGTTTGTCTGGGACAATAGCAGAGATTTTAGCCAGCCACTTCGAGTTCTTCCCTCCCTGGCTGCTCCTCCTGTGTTCTGCCCGCAAGCAGAGTAAAGCTGTTACAAAAATGTTTACAGGTGAGCACAGAGCACAGGAATTGTTTGGGACCTGTACCTAGGACGTTGTGTTTGTCAGGCCCTTGGGGGATGGTGGGAAGCACTGCTGCGTGCTTAGTTCTGAAAAACGACAATAGCAAAAATGGTAATTCTAAAAAACACACATCCCAGTGTATCCAGGACTATGGAAAGCTTAAATCAGCCAAGCATTTTAGAGTTAAATTATATCTTTGCAAAGCATCTATGTTCTCTGCAGTGTTCTTGCTTTGCTTATTTTATAAAAAGCTTAAAACAGTGTAGGTGATGTGTAAGTGCAGAAGTATTTCAGCTGCATACACCCATTCCTTACAACCTCAGAAGGTTTTCCTTTCATCTCCCGTTAAA
This sequence comes from Edolisoma coerulescens, assembly GCA_013397115.1. Lineage (NCBI taxonomy): Eukaryota > Metazoa > Chordata > Aves > Passeriformes > Campephagidae > Edolisoma > Edolisoma coerulescens. Next base: position 1,302,711 of record VWZW01005197.1, on the reverse strand, counting down.
ATCTCTCCCCCTGTTTGCCGACAGTGGGTAATAATCTCTGAAGGTGAAATTGGAGAGAGGAACAATGTAGATGTGGATTCTTGGACTGTGCTTTTGGCAAAGGTTGCACAGTAAAAAAAAAATTTTACAGCTTCTTCATCCAGGCTTTACTGTGTCATGAGAACGTTTCTTCACTGTAATGACATTGTTACTGGAAGTTCTCTGAAATTTAATAAAAGGCAATATCTGGACTGGATTCCAGGCCTATGTATAAAGCCTGTGTGTATTAAGGACACAATTAGGACAAAAATGTGATTATAGAACTTAGACCCATAGGCTTGCTCGTTTCCACAGTGGCAAAAGGTCAATGGGATAATTGCATTTTGGAATGAAGTACTGTATTAATCAGTGGCAGACATGAAGGCTGGTATTTGGGAGTATGTGAGAACCAAAAGAAACTTTGGGGTAGCTTCACAGGGTTCCTTCGGGCATTCATATGGGAATAGTTTTGTCAAAGCTTGGCTGATTAGATACCTTGTCATTGCCAAAAAAACAGACAAAACTTTTTCACAACAGTTCTATTTCCTTTCCATTGAATCATACAGTGTTTCAGCCTAGTCCTAAAAAATTGATGTTGTCTTCTAAGTATATTTCCAGATGGAATTCCTGACAGGAAAAATCAGCAGAAGTAATGGATATGCCTTTAAAATAGATTTAATTTCAGTAAGTTAATTTTTCATTTCCACAGAGTATGACTTGATGAATAGCATAAAGGAAATTAGTGTGTGATACTATAATCCCATCTTCACTGTGGAAAAGGTAGAGCAAAGAAAGAATTGGATGCAAATTGAGAAGAAATTTTAGGGTCTATTCGGAGGAAGTGGTGGTTTAGCCACTATGGAAGGAAAATGTGATATTACAGCCAATGTGATGGCTGCCCATTTAGTACACTGTTGGAGGATTTTTCCTGTTACCAGCCAATATTCAAGTTTGCAGAAGGTGTATTGAGGATATGAGGAGCATGGCTGAAGCTTCTGTTAACTTCAAAAATGATGCAACTTTGTGTTGTAAAACTGCAAATAATGTGGATTTCTTTTTGGGTTCTGCCCTGAAAACGATTGACTGATGTTAACTCTTCTACTGGGGTAAACTCTTCTCCTCCTTTGTGGTATTTGAATATTTAATTTTAGCTGAGCTGATTTTTAAAGCTATTTATTTTTAGTTGGTGGGCAGGCAGAATTGAAGATCATCAATGAGTATTTGGACCAAATAAAAATCAGTTGCACTGTAACCTGGTAAGAGAGATTGAGATCTTTTTAGGATTAAGAAAATGTGTCCCATCTGTAGTTTTTTCTGTTAAAAAAGTTTCGGAGTATGGTATGAAATATGCATTAACCAATATTAATTTGTTTGCAGTAAGTTTATATCTGTTTTCACTTAAAATTTTCATGCAGTGAAAACTTCCTCCGGATCTGTCTAATAGGTTTAGCTCTCATTTCAGCAAAGTGTACCCAACGTCTGGAAGCAGTATTGCTGCAGTGGCCTTGTCCTGATGGTGCTCTTTTTTGGGTGTGCAGTACAGATGGGAGTTCTGCAAGCAGCTCCCGAGCCAAAAATAGTGATGACATGGAAGAGAGAGTCCAGTCTTTCTCACCCACTGTCATCCTGACACTGCCAGTGGTGAATAATCATCCCTAGCACTCTTAAGAATGAGAAAAGCAGGAGGGGTGTTTGTTCTGATCCTCTTTGTTCTTTCACTTCTGGTGGCGACTTATTTATGAAAACGGAATGGTTGTGCCTGCATCTGCTTCAGCTCTGGGCCCTTCTGTATGCCCAGATTCTGTAGTAGCACAATGTGCTACAGATTTTTTCCCCTTACTCAGATTCTCAGCTTTCATTAATTTAAAAAAAAAAAAAAGTAAAAAAAAAAAAGAGAAGTTTTGCCTCTTGTGGCTACAGAGACAACCTCAAAAATATGAACCAAATGTGAGATGATGCCTGCCTGAGTCTGCGGTCACCCTCCACAGTGAGCAAATGCCGAATGAGTTAGGGAAGCACGGGGACAGATAAGTACCTTCTCTTCATGTGCTCTGCCTCCAGCTTCCACACGCTGCCTGCTTGCTTTTCCTAATGGCCTTTCCCCTAAATTTAACAATTCTGTCTTGCACCCAGAGTTGTCTCCCACATCATCATTTGTTATCATTTGGCTCCAAGTATGGGCACTCAAGCAGCTACGTCAACACAGCCTTTCCAACGTGAAAGTGGCACAGAACATACAATTTATTTATTTTTCTTTTTTAGCTAATGAGCTTATTCTAATGGTTCTTCTAAAATGAGACTAAATCTTGAAAGCATAGGAGTCATGCTTACAAAACTGATTTCCTGTCTTGGAAATCCCATCATATTAGTTGGAAAACCTGAGGCATTTCAAAATCGGGCAATTTTACATAGATAAGTTGGAGTGAAGAGCAGATAATTTCTCATTAACAGTATAAAGGTAGGTGGACAAAAGTGCATATGTACAAATGGTTTAAGAAGGCTTTTTTTAAATAGGCATTTACCTAATTTCTTCTTTTTTGCTTGATGCATAAACCAACTATCTGTGGCATCTGGTTTGATTATACCCCTCAATTAAACACTGACATTCTTCCAAAGAATTCCTTCTCGTGCATGAGGCATGAGTGCACCACTGCAGCACAACCTGTGCAGATGTCACATCTCGGGGAGCCATAGTTCTCATGAAGTTAATGGCAAATACCAGAAAGATACTGGAAACTTCAAGAAAAAGAACCAAAAGTGGAGGCAAAAGGGTTCGGTTTAGCCCAAGAGGCAGCTTAAGTTCCCTTCACCCACTTGTCCATAGGCAGAAACAGACAATGTCATCCATTTTACATTCATGTGTTATTTGTCATTCAGTTCCAGACAGACAGGTACTTTTAAGAGTTGATATTGATCCAAATTTATTCTTGATTGGAAATCTTGGGGACATGTCTTTCTCATATTTCTGCTATTTACTGGTCTGAATAGATGTGGAGGGTTGTTTTCCTTACAGCCTTTCCAAAAAAATTAAAAAATAAGCAAAAATGCGAAAACTTTGGAGAAATACAGTAAAAAATCACAACCCAGCTTCTCTCAAAAACCTCACTGTTTGGTGATTAAAGCTACTCAGGTCGTTCTATTGCTGAATCCCCAAATCAAGTCAGTTGCCAGATTTGGAGCTGAACCTTTCTCATTAGCTGCCATTCCAGAAAATAAATGGCATGAGACTGCTTCAGGAGGGCTTGCTTCCAAAATAAAAAACCTAAGTTGTCCTCTAATTTTTCATTGTAGGTTGGAATTTATTTGGGTGACTTCATGTTTCTTTGAAGTCTTCATGGGAGTTGGATTTTTACTATAAAAGATAAACCGTATATATTTATGTGGTTGTAAAATTCACTTTTATAATATTGAAGCTTTGAAAAAGTTTATTTCTTGTTTAGGTGTGGGGTTTGGAAAGAAAAATTCTTGAGAATGCTTGGGAAATATATAGGGAGCTTTTAATTACTATGTCCTTTCTTTTCATTACCACTTTGAAAACACCATACTAGGGAATTTCATATTTCCTTGTAAAAAGTTGTGTGGGAACTTGGAACTTAATTGCCTTGTAATTAAAGAGGGAAGACTAAATTGTTTTAAATGGACTATTACCTGTAGATCTAATTAAATAAACTTCTGTTCAGTGACATGGACCAGTGAGAGCAGCAGATTTCAGCCTCAGTGTCTCATAGCACCTGCAGAAGAGGCAGAGAAATTTGTAATGCACAATATACTGCAAATGCACTAAAAGCTAAGTGTGCTGCCTGAGTCTCCAGGTGCCCTTTACTCTGCTGGATAAGTTATTCTTTTTGAGCAGGTGTGCATAAATGGCCAAGAAATACCTAATTCAATACATGTTTAGATCAGCACTGTAAATTATTAATGCCAAATTACTGCCATGTTTGTAATCATTTGGATTACTCTAAAGCTAACAATTCAGTTAAATACATTAAAATGTATTTAAAACTTCTGTTATGTGCTTATGTAAATCCATTTAAAGATATGAAAGTGGAAGGATATTTTAAAGTATTGAAACTTGCTAGTTAATAGCTTTTTTACTGTTAAAGTATGAAAAGGTCAACGTGCTATAAAAGTATTTATAACCAAGATACTTTTTTTTCCCCTTTTGAATGACCCTAGATCTTGCCAAGGAATACATTTGGAACAGATTTGTTTACAGAACTGCCAGAAATGTAATAAATCAGAACAATCCATATTGGAGCTCCCATTGGTTTGAAAGGGATGTATTGTTAGAAAAATTTTAACAATGCAGAAAGCAGGGTCGTGGGACTGCAAGTTCTGTCTACTGTAACTTCTGTTTTGCTGAGCTTAAGTAGTTCATGGGAATGCATCTGAAACAAAATGAGCTTTCTCTTAATATTATGGTGCTTCTTGTCCATGAAAGTGACTTATTGTATGGGGCAGGGTTGAAAAGCAAGTTTGCAGGATCTTTGTTTGAAAATGTAAAATGACCTCATTTAGACAGATATTTGGGGGGGAAAAAAATGTGGCTTTGTTTTCCTTCTTCAACCTAGCAACAAAATTTTCAGACTTAAAAATTACAGTTCTATCTATAAGGCCTCTTTTGAATTATTTGCTTATTATAGTATGGCCTGGTGCAGTGGTTAAAATTAACATCCTGTTTATGTCCAAAAGTCTCTTACAGTGCCAGTTTGTTAATCCCAGCCCTTAAAGGACATTTCATCCCTGGGATATGTGGAAGTCTGCATGAGTGTAGTGTGCTCCTTGCTATCCAAGCTTATTTTAAGATACAATATATGGGATCTCATTAACAAGGAATGTATGGAAATACTGCAGAAAAGAAAAAAAGGGAAAAAAAAAAAGCAATTTTTGGCTTCCATGAACATGCAGACAATCAAATTGTTTAAAACCACTCTGAAGCCTTCTAAAATTTATTTACTTGTCTGAAGTGCTTAGATATTTGTTGTTTCTCAGGTAGGTACAAATCAGGCTAATATTTTTAGCCGTAATATGGAGCAAAGTAATCAGAGCATCATATAGTGTTTTGTGTTGGAAGAGACCTTAAAGACCATCTCGTTCCAACTCCCTGCCATGGGCAAGGACACCTTCCACTATCCTAGGTTGCTCAGAGCCCCATCCAGTCTGGCCTTGAACACTTCCAGGAATGGAGCATCCATTGGGCATGGATACCTCATATAAAGGGAAAAAAACCACCAAATACACAAACCCTTCCTTTTTAATTTTTTTATTTGGAGGGCTTATGGTTTGGGTTTTTTTGTTATCACTTCCAAAATTATTTTGTTCACTTTCCCACCCATTTTGGGAAGCAAAATGAAAATTGTTTTGCAATGAACACTTGCAAGACAAGCAAGAGTCTTTTGTTTTTGAAGCAGAGATGCAGAGAATGAGGCGCTTAAACAGTTATCACTCTGCAAGTTTTCCTGGGAAGGCTGGGAGTCAGGGGAGGTGAAGTGTAGTCATTAGTCAGGCAACACTGAACATCAGCTGAAATCTCAGGATTGCTCTTGTGCCAGTCCATCGGGGATTTTCTCGTGGCTGAGAAAAGAAATCCGCTACTGAAAAAACACTTGAGCGATGTAAAAATAAAAATAGCTTGCATTGGCAGGTATATATCAGATGGAAGGATGTGGGCACGGGATCAATGTGAGAGGTTGGGGATTTTGTGAGCAGGGTCACCTAGGTCTAAAATAGAGAATGAGTTTTCAGAGCTCTCTGCCTGTTCTCATTCAGCCAAGTGACAGGGACAGGTCACTGTACGAGGAGAAGCAGAGCAGTTCAAAGGAAGGTGACTGAACAGGGTGGTTGTATTTGCTCCAAGTTGAGCAAAACAGAGCTGTTCCCTCTGCACATATGAGCCAAGCAAAGGGGCACTCATGTCTAATTACAGCTCCTTGTATGCATGTGACTGTGAGTCCATGCACCAAGCAATGCCCTGGTTTTGGTGTTACTTTTTCACTTCTGTAACTTCTGAAGGATCCTGACCTAGAAACAGCCTTTCACTTCAAGTGGGAGCTTGGGATCTGCAGAATCACAGGGCACTGTCTGTTCTTACTCAGCAGAGTTTTTTATTTGGGTTATGTGCAAGAATTAAGGGCTTCACAAAGTTACATACAGAATATTATACTAAAATGCATAGTAAATCAATGAATTACGCCATCCTACAGGTCAGGTTAGGACATTACTTGAATTTGTGGCACATTATGGTGGATAAAGCTGGTTCTGTGTTTCCTTTTAGAGCAAAAAAAAAAAAAAAAAAAAAAAACCCTCTGGAATGGAGAAAGGTTATTTTCTTCCTCCTGGCCTTCTCATTCAAAAATCTTCAAATAGTCAATCTTACTTGTGTAGTCTTACCCTCTGAACTGACTGTGTGGAAGTGTCCTCTTCAGTGATTTCATTTTGTGGAGAAGCATGATTTTGTTTTAGGTATTCTATTGGTTTAGTCCTGTTTGTAGTGCTTCCAAAATTACTAAGGGAAGCAGAAATATTTTAGTAGCACTTCCATAGTTGGCCTCCCAGTTCTGATCTGTCGTGTTTGTACAGTGCTCATGTAGACTAAGCAATTAACAGAATGATCTTAACGGGACATTCAGAACCTCTGCTGAAGCCACTGGGGAACAAAAACCACAGCTCTGCTATCAGCCTGAACTTGCTGTCAGAACAAGCTCACAGACTGAGCAGTTTGATCCACAGAGTGTTTAAATACAATAAAAACAAAGTTCTAGAAGCACCATCCTTCAGAGGCTCACTTAAAATGATTTGTTCTGTGGAGATGGGGCCAGAATTGAATTGAACACATTGATCTATGGTTGCTTTTCCTTCAGTATAATTTAGTTTAGTAACTTTGCTGTGGTTTGAAGAGCAGAGTTGGGTTTTTTTCTGACTAGGCAAGCTGGCTGTAAGGAAGGGATCACAGCCTGTCCCTGGAGAAATGAGGTGCAGTTCTGGCCTGGAACACAGTCACTGCAGCTGCTGTCTGTGACCTCTGTGGTTCTCCCATAACTTCCGCAAGAGCAGCATTCAAACGACTCAATGTGTCATTAATCAGAGAGGGTAGGTCCTCATCAAGTGCTTACCTTGGCCCTACCAGAGCAAATGTTTGAAATGGCAGAGGCAGCCCTGTACCTACACAGCTCTGCCTCCGTTCAGCCCCATTCCTGAGAGTCTTACGGCCGCTGAGGCGGCGCAGGGAACTTCTTCGCGCGTGCTGCTAGGAGCAGTGTCCTTTTCCTTGAGTGGGGAGGGGACGGACACAGTCTGCTTCTATGAAATAATGTCCCTTTTTCCTCTAAAGAGTAAAGAAGCTGGAAAAACAATGGGATCATATGACTACGAGAAAACCTGTTTCTTTATACAATGAGTCACCTACCAGAGAACCAGGGTGTTTGTCTAAAACTCAGTCTTTGCTTGCAAAAAGTAGGTAATTTTCTGTGCTCAGAGGTCTAGATATTTAAAACTGTTTTTGGGTGTCTCTCCTGTATCATAAAAGCTTTTAAAAGAAACTGTGGTGGTCAAGTTAGTGATTTATATACATTTAATCATGCATATGCAGCAGGTATGAATACCCTCTTCTGTAATTAAATAAACATAATAATTGTCTTAATCTAAGTAGCTGAAAATTACTTGGAATTCCATTGTTAACCACATTGGAGAAGGGATTATTTCTTTAATAATATAATAATACTTAATACTCTTATTTTGTTTGCAGTTTTGATGGTTTTGCTTAGGTGTTTAGTATTGTCCGAGGTAGACACATAATGCCTAATTCAGAGTGATTTTCAATTTTTTTTTTGTTAATAGCACATATTTTTTCTTATAGTAGATGATGATAACAGTGCATCTAATTATCAAAGTTTTCTGCTATTACAATTAATTTATATTCACTCTGTTTACAGGGGAAAATATTTTATTGTGGGTACTCCCCACCCAAAAATGTCTTAGCTTTTATTTACTCTCCTTTCAACATTGAGTTAAGCAGAGCTGGGTCAGAAATAATTACAACTTTCTTCCCTCTCAATAGGTTTTCGAAAAATCAGTCTGGATGACCTCCGAAAGGCTTACATTGTGAAAGATGTGCAGCAATATATTCTGCATCGTTTGGACCAGGAAGAAGCCCTGAGACAACACCTCACAAAAGAAACGGCAGAAATGCTGAATCAGCTTCACATCAAAAGCAGCGGTTGCTTTTTGTATCTGGAACGTGTCCTAGATGGAGTTGTGGAGAATTTTATCATGTTACGGGAGATCCGTGATATTCCAGGAACATTAAATGGCCTCTACCTTTGGCTCTGTCAGAGACTTTTTGTGAGAAAACAGTTTGCAAAGGTCCAGCCTATCCTTAACGTAATTCTTGCAGCCTGCAGGCCTTTAACCACCACGGAATTGTATCACGCGGTGTGGACCAAAAACATGACGCTGACGATGGAAGACTTTCAACGCAAATTGGATGTCCTGTCGAAAGTCCTTATCGATGGCCTTGGAAATACAAAAATCTTGTTTCATTACAGCTTTGCAGAGTGGTTGCTGGATGTAAAGCACTGTACGCAGAAATACTTGTGTAACGCCGCAGAGGGACACAGAATGCTGGCGATGAGTTACACCTGCCGGGCAAAGGATTTAACACCGTTAGAAGCTCAAGAGTTTGCATTGCATCTCATTAATTCTAATTTACAGTTGGAGACTTCAGAGCTGGCTTTGTGGATGATATGGAATGGCACACCTGTCAAAGACTCCCTGTCAACTTTAATTCCTAAAGAGCAAGAGGTATTACAGCTGCTGGTAAAGGCTGGTGCTCACGTCAACAGCGAAGATGACCGCACATCCTGCATCGTTCGGCAGGCCCTGGAGAGGGAGGACTCCATCCGCACTTTATTGGACAATGGGGCATCCGTAAACCAGTGCGATTCCAATGGGAGAACACTCCTGGCCAACGCGGCCTACAGCGGCAATCTCGACGTGGTCAACTTGCTGGTGTCAAGGGGAGCGGATCTGGAGATCGAAGACACCCACGGGCAAACAGCACTGACCTTGGCTTCTCGGCAGGGGCACACCAAGGTGGTCAACTGCCTCATTGGCTGCGGGGCCAACGTCAACCACACGGACCATGACGGCTGGACGGCGCTGCGGTCAGCGGCGTGGGGAGGGCACACAGAGGTGGTGTCCGCGCTCCTTTACGCCGGGGTCAAAGTGGACTGTGCAGATGCCGACAGCCGGACAGCGCTGAGAGCAGCAGCGTGGGGAGGGCACGAAGACATTGTGCTGAATCTGCTCCAGCACGGTGCTGAAGTTAATAAAGCTGACAATGAGGGCAGAACGGCTCTGATTGCAGCTGCGTACATGGGGCACAAAGAGATCGTGGAGCACCTGCTGGACCACGGTGCGGAAGTGAATCACGAGGACGTGGACGGGAGAACGGCGCTGTCTGTGGCTGCGCTCTGTGTGCCGGCCAGTAAGGGACACGCCTCAGTGGTCAGCCTCCTCATCGACCGCGGTGCTGAAGTTGACCACTGTGACAAGGATGGCATGACTCCACTGCTGGTAGCTGCCTATGAAGGACATGTGGACGTGGTTGATCTGCTTCTGGAAGGGGGAGCTGATGTTGATCACACGGACAACAACGGCCGGACACCGCTTCTGGCAGCAGCCTCCATGGGCCACGCCTCAGTCGTGAATACTCTCTTGTTTTGGGGTGCAGCTGTTGACAGCATTGACAGTGAAGGTAGAACAGTTCTGAGCATAGCATCTGCACAGGGCAATGTTGAAGTAGTACGGACTCTGCTGGACAGGGGGCTAGATGAAAATCACAGAGATGATGCAGGCTGGACACCTTTGCACATGGCAGCTTTTGAAGGTCACAGGTTGATCTGTGAAGCCCTTATAGAACAAGGTGCTAGAACAAATGAAATTGATAATGATGGACGGATACCTTTCATATTAGCTGCACAAGAAGGTCACTATGATTGTGTGCAGATGTTACTGGAAAATAAATCCAACATTGATCAGAGAGGCTACGATGGGAGAAATGCTCTCCGGGTTGCTGCCTTAGAAGGTCACAGAGATATAGTTGAGCTACTGCTCAGCCATGGAGCAGATGTGAACTACAAAGATGCTGATGGCCGGCCAACGCTTTATATCTTAGCATTAGAAAACCAGCTCACAATGGCTGAGTATTTTTTAGAAAATGGTGCAAACGTCGAAGCAAGCGATGCTGAAGGAAGAACAGCACTCCATGTTTCCTGCTGGCAGGGCCATTTGGAGATGGTGCAGGTGCTGATAACCTACCACGCTGATGTGAACGCTGCAGATAACGAGAAGAGATCCGCTTTGCAGTCTGCTGCGTGGCAAGGCCACGTGAAGGTCGTGCAGCTTCTCATCGAGCATGGTGCTCTGGTTGACCACACGTGTAATCAAGGTGCTACTGGACTCTGCATTGCAGCCCAAGAGGGGCACATTGACGTTGTCCAGATATTACTGGAGCATGGTGCTGATCCCAATCATGCCGACCAATTTGGGCGCACTGCTATGCGAGTTGCAGCCAAAAATGGACACTCCCAGATTATTAAATTACTGGAAAAATATGGTGCATCGACTCTGAATGGTTGCACTCCGTCTCCAGTCCACACAATGGAGCAGAAACCCTTACAATCAGTCTCCTCTAAAATGCAGTCCTTAACGATGAAGTCCAATAGTTCAGGGAGTACTGGAGGAGACATGCAGCCTGGAATGCGGGGATTATCCAATGGGCCTGCGCACGCCTTCAGTTCTCCTTCGGAGTCACCCGATTCCACGGTTGACCGTCAAAAGTCATCTTTATCAAATAATTCCCTGAAAAGCTCCAAAAATTCTTCTCTGCGCACCACGTCCTCGACGACCACCGCTCAGACGGTGCCCATTGATAGTTTCCACAGCCTGTCGTTCACGGAGCAAATCCAGCAGCATTCCCTGCCACGCAGCAGAAGCAGGCAGTCCATTGTTTCCCCTTCTTCCACAACTCATTCCCTAAGTCAAAACCATAATTCACCAAGTAGCGAGTTTGAATGGAGCCAAGTGAAACCTAGTTTGAAATCAACTAAAGCGAACAAAGGGGGCAAAACAGACAACTCCAGCAAGTCTGGGTCAGCTGGAAAAAAAATAAAGCAGAGTAGTTGCTCCCAACCCAAAGTGCTAGAATATGAAATGACTCAGTTTGATAAACGAGTACCTATTGCCAAATCTGGGACAAGCATGCCACTGAAATCAATGCCGCCAGAGCCACAGTGCAAAATTTTGGTCCCTCCAGCTCAGCAAGAAGTTGGTCGATCTCAGCAGCAGTTCCTGATTCACCAACAGAGTGGGGAGCAGAAGAAGAGAAATGGCATTATGACGAATCCAAATTACCATCTTCAGAGCAATCAGGTTTTTCTCGGCAGGGTTTCTGTCCCACGAACAGTGCAGGACAGAGGGCATCAGGACGTGTTGGAAGGCTATCCCCCTGCAGAGACAGAACTCAGCCTTAAGCAAGCCTTAAAACTTCAGATTGAAGGTAGTGACTCAAGCTTCAACTACAAGAAGGAAACACCATTGTAAAAGGTAACTTACCCAGTCACAAAGGAACCAACTGCCTGCATTTCATTGTGTGCATTTAAAATGTGCTAAAATGACATTTTATTATCGTTTAGCATCATAATTGCTTATGTGATGAATGTTAAAATCTTAACCTGGCAAGTATTTCCTTTGCTGTCGTTTAAAAGCATCAGCCACAGAGGAATTGGATTGCTGTCACGTTGTCTGTTGAATTCAGGTGCTCCTATTGTGCCCCACTGTCTTTGATAAGTGACTGCATAAAAGAGCAAGTTTCATGTAGCATTGATTTGGAATTTCATTTTCAAACATAAGAACAGATGAGAATTTTAATATATGATATTTCCAGGTACAGTCTTTATTTCATTATTTACAAAAATGCTCCTCAGGAGGTTTCTGAGGGTCCTTATAAGTTACAGGCAACCACTCTTCTGAATGTGGATTTCAAGGGTGAAGCATAAATATTTATAACTTAGAAAGTTAAAATACTATTCTAAAGCTTTGATTTTATATTTCAGTTACTGTAAAGGTAAACCTTCTATAAAAGAGGTGGGTTTTCTCAGAGCAAGGTTATAATCTATGTTATGGTACCAATTTTCTGACCATTCTGTTGTTCTTAATCAGTGGAGGTCATTTAGATATCTCACCTCCTCTCCAATACTGAATTTTAAGCTGAGAAAGTAATTATAAGTCTCTTTTTCAGACCTGAATTGTCAGTGAGTCAGCTAAAATAGTTCCATTTTTCTCCCTCTTCCTTTTGAGGTGTATGTTTTTTAGGGTATTTGGAATGTGTTAATATATTTTCTGTTTGAATTTCAGAGAAGCAGCGTCTTTATGAAATGTGTGCCCACCTCTTATTGCTTGCTCGCTAATTTTTGAAAACATTTTTTTGTGTGTGAATGCAGCATTTTGGACAGCTCAGGCTGCTGCTCCTTAGTACAAGAATGTTCTTGCCAGTTCTGACTCAGTTCTGAAGGTCATCAAAGACAGCATGTTTCTAGGACAGTTGCAGGTAGTGCAGAATCCACAGATGGAAAGTTTACAGCTGTCAAAAACACATAAGCAGGCATTTTCCCAAAATGTCCTGGAAATCTGTTTTAGTGGAATACATCTGTAGATGTAGCTGAGGTCCCTGGAGAATTGCAGAGCAATAGAATATTGTGCAGGACCCTGTTGGGTTGGCATTTTGGTTAAATTAAAATGTTTGAAACAATAAAGTGTTTCAAAAACATCTGTACTAGAGCCTGCACATTTGTAAAATACAAATATTTGCAAAGGGTCAGGTGAGCTGTGGGACAGGTCAGCAGGAGCAGGCACAGAGAGGAATCATCAGCTGGGAGAGAAAAGGCCTTAAATCTTCATAAAAGTTACCAGGACTTCAGATTCCCACAGTAGTACATCATGCCCAAACAGGATTAGAATTCATTTGTAATTTTCTCCTGCTTGCATAAAACTTTAAAACATGTAATTAAGGATTGTATTTCCTAACCCTTATGTGCCTGCACCTGATGTTCATCGTTTGCTTTCATGTTATACTTGATTGCAAATCCATTGCATGGTTCTGACGTAGAATGTGTTCATCTGACCTGACCTGTCATCAAAAGACTGGTTGTGGTGCATTTTTCCATCTTTTTTTATTTTAAAATATAAACAGCATGTAAAGAAATCTGAACATTCCACATATAATACTAAAATTTGGCTTTGCTTTATCTGGAACAAATGGTGTGTTACTGAAAATTCAGAGTTTCTCTCAGTGAAGTTCTTGGTTATGCAAATGGCTAAAAAAATGAGGTGTGGATAACCAAATGGTTCCTTTTGCTTTTCTCTTAGCACTTTCCAGAGTGTCATTTTAAAGATGGGAGTTTAGAACAATTCTGTGTGGATTACGAATTGCTTGGCACAGGCTGTAATTTACCTCCTCTTTTGCCAAGTCTCAAGCACAGAAAAAGACAGTAATTTCCCTGACCAGTGGATAAATGAGTCACCTGTGGGGAATCACTTCAGTAATACTCCATGGGAGCACCACAGGAATGGCTTTCCTTCCCTGGCTGCTGCTTCCCAGCCTATCCAGAAAGCTCTCCTGCTGTGGGGACCTTGTAGCAGCTTGGGATGGCAGAGAGCACAGGGAATCAATCGCAGGACTGGGGTTAGGCAGGAAACTCTTCTCCTCATCAGGTTGTAGTTGTGTGGTTTTAATTTAATTAGAGATGATCCAGCTCCCTTTCTGACAATACTGTTTGTGTTACACACTATTTCAAAGCTTAATGTTTTTATTTTGTACTTCCAGGCCAATTCCATGATGCTGTGAACAGCGCTTCTGCTCCCAATGATTTATCAGCTGGCTGGGATGAAAGCAAACAATGCTTGTTTAGTCCACCTAGAAATTCAAGAATGTGATTCCTACAGTACAGTTACCTTAATTACTGTAACGTGCCTACATTTTCAGGCTGCCTTCTCAGTATAACCCTCTGTGCTTCAAAATTTTATTTTGTGTACTTTGTATTTAATACACAGAATGAGCACTTTTTTTAATTGCAGAAAGATATGTGCTGTATTTCCTTGACCACAGCTGAAAATGGTAAGAACCAGGAATTCTGATTTCCTATTCCAGATCGCTTGGTAGAGGTGCATGTGCCACAGTGAACTGTGTTATGGAAAAGGCAGTGCTTTTTGTATTTATTTTTCTGTGGCTAAAGAAAATAAGCAAAGAGTTTGTCACATTTGCATTGTTGTCATGTATTGTCAGTTCCCTGTGTACTTCAAAAAGTTCCCTCCAGAATTACAAGTCTTGTAACAGTATTTTATAAATACTGTACTTGTGTGTTCTGTCTGTGTAATTGCTGTTCAGTGGTGGCAAAGAAGCTGGACTGCAACCACCTGCAGTATCTTTGGGATTTTTAAGAGGCAAAAATCTCCTCTCTGGTACTACAGCACCAAATCTGGATGGCAGACTGGGACCACTGAAAGCAACAGGCTAATTTTGGACACTTGGTATTCAAGAGCCTCTGTTATTGCTGTGGTGATGAGGTAACAAATATGGGTATGTCTGAGGTGCTAAAAGGTCTGATCCTGCTTTCATGTATATCTTTATACATTAGAAACAGCTCTTTCTCTTTTCCAAGGTAAAGGACTATTATTGGGAGTGTCAGTGAAGCGAACCATGGAAAATACAGACACTTTGTGAGTGAGGCTGAGAGAATATGCAGCGAGAGTGCAGTGGAAAAGCACAGGGACAGCGTTGCCTGGGGAGTACAGAGATTACTGAGTTAGCCCTGTCCTGAGACAATAACTCCTTAAAGCACAAACTTGTATGAATGTGGTTACTGCTTCAGGGGGATTAGGTAGAGCCAGCGTGTCTCTGTACCTGGAGCACGGTTAATCAGCAGTCGGGAGAGTCCATCGATGGATAATGGGAAGCTGGTTTCCCGCTCTTGCAGCAGAAAAATTTTGCTTGTATGAAAGAGAGCAAAGTCAAGGTCATTGTTGTGAAAGTGAGCAGTGTGAGTTTTCCCTTTGAATGTGCACATCTTACTTGCACAGTTCTGCAAGTGATTAAATGAAACAGCTGGGTTATTTTCTCCTACAAATGCAAGCTATATTCTACTATTCACCATTACACAGCCTTGCTCTTTAGAAAATAAGCCTATTTTTGTATTGCAAGTATTTCTTCTAAAGGCTTGGTTTCATCTTTTTCATACTCTAATTCTGATCATTCCAGAAATAAGATGATAGAGAACTGAGGTTATTTTTCATAGATGATTAATTAGATCCTTAAAACTTTGATGAATGGCCCCTGGATGTAGATGTAGTGCATATTCTGAGGCACTAAAGGGCTCCATGTCTGGTTATTATGATCAGCCGTCATCAGGATACTTTTTTTTTTTTTAAATCTCGCACCTCCATTCTTATTTGCTTGTTCCTAAATGTAAAAAAGAATCTTTTATAGTCAGGCATTCAGCATGTAGTAAAATTAGATGTTAGAAGCTGACACACGGCAGTATGGATTATTCTGAATGTTTCATGTATTGAATTTCTTGTCCCTGTGGGACAATTATAAAATAAACATAACAGGAGTCTGGCAGAATGGCCTTAAGAGGGTTAGTGGCTTAGGAAAGAGAAAGTACCAAAATGTTCTCAGCAAACTTGTTCCAAACCTCAAGTATAGTACATTTGCAATACTGTGCAAGGATACAACTTTTCTTAGTTATTAGATGTATGTTTTGTTCTGTAGAAAGGGATCCCTGAGTGCCAACATTTTTTCTACTGACCTTGACTGTCATTGGGATATATTTATTTAATTTTATTGTGTTGTTATTAATTGCACCTTGTGGACAGAGGACGTAAAAATATGGCCAATTTCACAAGGGGCCACAACTTCTAGATAGTCTGGTGGGTTTTGTGTGAATAGTATTTACATTTGAAACAGTCGCTGGGGAAACCCTCTCTCCAAATCAGCAGAAAGTAGACCTGTCAAAAATGTTTTCAGAATGACAGTTCTGCCACATTTTGAATATCCCTTTGGAACGGAGCATGAATTGCTTTAAATCATCTATTTTCTCAGAAGGTCTGTGTAATTCCACATTGCTGTTGCGTGTGATTTTTAGCATCACCATTCGTGAGGGGTTTGTGTGCCAAGCAAAGTTGCTGTTCCCCCCGTTGCTCCCTCTACTCTGCCCTTTCCCGTCTGTAAATGGAGGGGAGGTGAGCAGAGGGGTGTAGCTGTGACTCAGCACAGCTCCTTCTGCCGGGGCAGCAGTTCTCACCACCCAAAAAACCTGAATCAAAGAGGAATCCTGTTTCTCTTCATCCCATTTCGCTGGTCCTTCCAAGGTCATCTCCACAAGACATCCAAAATTCTTGACAGGAGAGCTGGGGAAAAAGACTGTTTTGTGGGCACGGATATCAATACTGTGTGCATGTGGAAAAACTCATCTGGAGAGAAATGCATTGAGAGATACCGAGGCACAATTGATGCATTTTTGTCTTCTCTGTGATCAGTATTGAAAACATTACTATTTCTTTAAAATGAAAAAGGTGTTTTCCCTCCTCAGTTACTCTGCTATGCAAATGTCTGTTATGCTTAATATTCCCCATCTGAACTCCTCAGTTAACTTGGTTTGCAGATAGACTGTTTTTTCCTGGAGTGGGTTGTAAATAGCCTTTAATGTATATTGAATGAATTTCACATTGTAAAATTTTTATTTTATTCCTTGTATTATATTAAGCGAAAATCCCTGTGTATATTAAAGTGCATAATAAATATATTTGCTTTTCAGCAGACATCTAACTGTTTTAATTTTTCTACCTCATTTCCTGGGACATTTCAGGAAAAGGTTATTAAACTTGATTAACTTTCCTGTAGTATTAAATGAAGCGTGATGTGTGTGTCCAATAAGCAGCCCAGGCTGGCAAGCCTCAAACCCTGGCATTAATTCCTGTGGCCCTGAGCATTTGCAGGAGAAAATTTGCTGCATGTCCTTCTGTTTAAAATGACCATTTTATACTGTAAATACCATGAGGGCCAATAAATTCACTATTTCAGTTGCTGTAAGTTCTTTACCAGTTCAAATGGATTTTGTTAATTATTGCCTTGATGAGTGTTTCTCTGTAGTATTTTCAGTTTAAGCAAAAGCTCTCATATTGATGGGGGCCTCTCATTTTTCTCTCTAATTTGTTATTAGAAAAGGTAGAGAAGTTTTCTGGTCCTTGCAATAATCCCCTTTGGCCCTGTGATCTTGTCTCACTTCTTCAAGTCATAAAGCTGCCATGATTTCTCTTGAGTGTGAAGGAAGAGTTTGGCTGTGCCTTCTGCAAATGGTGCTTCAGGTTTACCCGTAGGTATTCTGGTTCACACAGATTCCAGCAGCTGGTGCACATGGCTCGACTGATTCCTAAGATTAGGTGAATGGCAAAATTGTCATTATCTGCTGACTTGTTTTCTGTGTATTTCCGTTGTTTCTCACAGCAATTATTGACCCTCTTTTGTTAAGTTCTCCGTGTCTGAAATAACAAAGTATGAGATGCATTAATTCAGTGGCTAGTTTTCATCGGAGCAAAGAATTGTCACTGAATTAATCTTTGAGTAAGTTCTGTTACATTCCAGAGACAGACATCTTCAGATAAGCACTGTAATAATATTTAAATAAAATTATTCAACACCTGTTTTAAATCTCTTATTCTATGGAATATACACAATCACATTAAATAAGCTTCTCATCTTCTGTGAGATCTTTACAACAATTTGGCTTGTGTGTTACATGTATTTTCCAAAAGAAAGCTGAGATTGGTTGGCACAGTAAACTAAAGCTTTTCAGTTGGAGGCCCTTGGAGAGACAGCAATGAGAATTTGGCATTGATCTAAATCCTAACCATTTTAGGCTACAAAGAGTCACAGAAATAAGGTATAGGACTGAGAAATCTAGTTGGCAAATCATCTTGATAAAGAAGTCTCCAAATGTTTATGTTGGTAATATAAACAGATTGACCTTTAGAATTAAAATGTAATTTGCTGGTTGGGGGGACAGAATAAGGTGTTGGGGTCTGGGTGTTGGTTTTGGATTTTTATTTCCCCCAATAACTTTTTTGGTGTAACTTAACTTTTAAGTCTACATCTCCTAGGGAAAAAGGTTTTTTGAAATACTAAGGTAAGTAATAAAATTTTGTCCTCTTTGAGTTAAGGCTCTGAGCAGAGCTGTTGTGTGCTTGTTATGTCAACTTGGTGAACATTAGGCAATCTCATAGGGAGAGTGTTTAAAATTCAAAGCTTTATTCATAAATGGCAAAGACAGAGTGGACCTTTATTATGATTTATTCTGTCATTTTCCATTATGCTGGCTCTCCAGTTCACTATTGTGTTTTCCCCAAGAACAAAACATTCTAGTCTTGCTCCAGCTTTAATAATAATGTGATAGTTCTGTTGCTGTTTTTTCATACTGCTCTCACAGAAGGTGTTACTCTTCGCCAGTAAATCCCAAAACACTTCACAGAAAACGCAGGAGAAATACTGGGATAAAGATACATTTGCTCTGTCAGTCGCTTAACAGGCTCAAAACAACGTCAGGAAAAGCCCCTGGGCCTCTCCCAGGACTAGGCAATTCTGCCTCCTTGAATAACCTGTTGTCTGGCATTAACTCATCTCCTGCTTTTTTTGTTTAAGTTGCTTTTTTTAGTTGCTTTTTGTGCATTTGCAGTGCAGCTCGCTGGAGGCTGTCCATGCAGCTGGGTGCCGCCAGCTCCAGCTCTTGGCCGGCTGCTGGAGCTGTGGGAGAGGAGTCAGCTCCGCTTTGGAGGCTGCTCCGCCAGCAGATTCCTGCAGGGTTGGGCAGGGGACCACCTCGCCCGTGCTGAGCAGCGTGGCACGGGGGGGAGCTTGCCAAGCTCTCTCTGGAGTTGTGCTCATTTTTCCTACTGCAATCAGAGCTTTCAAAAGCCCTCTTGAAAAAAAAAAAAAAAATGAAAAAAAAAAATAGGCTTATCCAGGAGCCTCGTTGACAGGTGAGAGATTTGTGAGAAGCAGTACTGAGCATGCATCCAAACCGTGTCCTGGTGCCAGTTTTCTGCTAGTGTAACACTCGGAATTGAATGGGAGATAAAGCAGTCTGAATGTTTCTGTCTGTGCTAACATTTCATGTCTCCCCTGTGCCTTGGTTAGCTGTCAGCCTGCTGACGAATTAATGGGGGTGTGTGTTTCTGAAGGCTGTCATTTGATGGTATTGATGGTGTGGAGAGACAAGATCCTTTTACAGGCACAGTGTTCAAAGCAGACACATTTTTCAGAAGCTGGATAGGACCAAGTTGCATACTTTCCCTTCCAGCTGGAGTTTTCCATACAGGAGAGGGAGCAAAAAGCACCTGGACCAGTGATGTACAAGGTTTAGTTGCATGAGAAGAAAGCAGGGAGGATAGGTTCACGTCATCTCTGAAGTCTTCAAAATGCAGCTCACTCTTTGCCACGTCTAAAAACTTTACTGCTAAAGCAAATCTTGAGATGATTAGAGGGTGCATAATTAAGAGGCCTGATTTGGCTGCCGGAGCTGTTCACTGCAGACTGGGAACAAGGCAGAAGCACATTCACTCTGACTCTGTTGCAATGTTGGCCCTGGTAACACCATGGTTAATTCACTCTGCTTGTGTTCTGCTGAGATTTCCCACAAGAGCACTGAATGGAGTTGGTTTTGAAATGCTTTTGGTAATTACCTTTTTTAACATGTGAAATTAATGAACAGAATTATTCAGGGACATTCTTTCTTACATGGGCTCGAGACTCCCTCCTTGAGCAGTTACAATCCACTTCCATAGCATTATTTGATGAGTGTGGTTCCCTTCACCTGAGGAAAGGTAGCAAAATCTGTGCCTAAATTGGTACTAAAGTGCTTTTTGACTCACACTGCTGGCTCATTTACATGCAGCCTATTTTCTATAAAGGGTAAGTCCCTCCTCTTTGCCAGGATGGGATGATGGATTTAAGAACAGCCATTTCAGGACACACCAGAAATTCATCCAGCCCTGCAATCTGTCATTGGCAATGACCAATATCAGATATGAATAGAAAAGTACAACAACAGGGTAAATTTTCAGTGATTTTTCCTCTAAATGTTCTCCAGCTGTTTGTGGTTCAGGGATTTCCAAACTCAGAGACAGTGTCTATCATTTTCTGTGTTGGTCAATGTTAACTAAACCAGGAACAAGTGGCTGAGATTGAAAAAGCACATTGTAATTTATAAATGATATTTAATATTTGTTCTTTAAGGGTGAGACCATTAAACAATCAGCTACTGAACACAAGTTTTAAGCCGTGAGTAGATTTATACCAGGTCTCTATATGTCCAAAAGAATTTGGTCTGAAATAAATGTGGAGCAGTTCATATGAGCATTATACAATGCAGAAAGTAAAGATATTATTTGAAGCATAGGGATTTCCTTACATCTGCTGAAAAACTGTTTTGCAACAAACTAAAGGAAAATTGCTCTGCCCCAGATCCATGTAGGGAAGATGGTTATCTTTTTGCATAGAGACAAGACAGTCCCAGGAACATCAGAGTATTTCTTCCCTTATTAACAACACGAACAAACTTGAATATTGATTCACCGCCTCTCCAGCTCTTAGCCAAAGCCATCAGATGCTGCTAATAGGGAATGCACACTCTCAAAAATGAGTGTTTTCCAGATTAACGGTGGGCACAAAGGGGAGCACAGGTGCAGGAGCGTATTTCCATGGCGCTGCTCAGCAGTGCCGCTGTGCAGCGCGGCAGGAACCAGGTGAAAAGGAAAATTACTCTAGCAGATGTACTCCCTCCTGCATTTCCTAAGCTCCCAGTTTGCCAAGCCGTATCCCCAGGATCAAGCACTTTCCCTGCAGAAATAATGACTGTGTTTGCCTTTTCAATCTGTTTTCATTTAACTCTGGGATTTTCACAGATCACATGGACAGTGACTAGAACTTGCCAAGTAGTGTCAAGCTGCTTTAAACTTGATATTCCCCACACTCCTAATGTACTCTTTCAGAAGCAAAGCAGGTTTCCACAACTTAGATAACACCATGGTCGAAGCATTCCTTGGCTCCTTCGCTTTTCCCACTCCGGCAGGACCGCTAGGTTGTGGGCACTGTGCCTCCCATGGAAAAGCCAGTCTCAATTAAATCTGCTCTGTTCTCATTTAGGCATCCTAATTATTAGGGGGTGGGGTGGTGCTGAGCGTGGAGATGGACAGACAGAGGATGGATGTGGAAGAGAGGCTTGGTCTTTACATGGATATTTGTTACTGCCCAGGGGGAAGCGCGGAATCCCTTGTTTGAACGTGCAGCTCCACGGTGGCCAGCACGGGCTGACCGGAGAGCTGCCCTTCAGTAACAGCTGAGAGGTGAGACTGGGAATCAAAGCCTTCCAAAACACACCAGGGACTCATTTTTAACACGTCGGAGGTGGGGCTGCCAATGCAGAGCAAGGGGGCACGGCAAGAGCCATGCTGGAGAGGTTGTCCTCGGGGTGGATGTAGCACAGAATGTGAGGTATGGGAGTTCTGCCTGGTGAGGAGAGCATTGCTCATCTGTCCAAGAGACTCACAGCAGAGGCTCTGAAAAGTTAGGTGTGATTTGAAGACCAAGTTAGCAACAGAATGTCTTCATCCTTCTCCTAATGTAGTCTGGGCTGTCCCCTGCTTGGTTTGGATATCAGGGCGCTGCCATGGCCTTAGGGTAGAAGGCAGGCTAGCGAAGCCTGGCCCCTCCCTTCGGAGGAGGACTTTATCCACGCATTCATTAGTTTGAAATTACATAAGGCTATTTAAGTGTGATTCTTCCATTTTGGCAACGTTTGCCTAAGTCTGTTGTGCAATCGAGACCAGCAATAGCTGTTCGTGTGCAGCACTGCTGGGGCTGCAGCGCGGTCGCTGCATCCAGAGCCGGAGCACAGCAGCTTTCATGGGGATAAATCCCAGCCACCTCCCGGACTGACGGCTGCCAGCAGGACTGGCAAGCTGAGGGCTATTCAAAGAGCTTGAATCTCTCTCTAAACATGAAATGCAGCCAGTTTATGACACAGTTCATTCTCTGTTAGTTGAGTCTCCAGGTACGCTCCCTCAAACATTGGCGCTCCGGGATGTGCGTGGGAATGCCGTGCGCACACATCCACACGGAGGCCAGCAGGTTTATTGGCCCCAAGGCTACGCTGGCTTTCCCTGGCCTGTGCTGGCTCCTATGGGGCGCATTCATGCAGGCACTGAGCAGGCAGGAGGAGGTGGCTAAAGCCAGGGCTGCTCCTGAGCTCGCCCGGCATCCTCAGAGACAGGATCAAGTGGGGAGACCCCACGAGTCTCAGCCCACGCCAGGGCTGCGATCAGCACAGTGCCCATGCCCACTTTCTTCCCCAGGGAGGTGGGTGCCAGCTTCTTGGCAGGACTTCCCCTCTAGCACCAGATTGTTTAGGAGAGACCAGAACAATGTATCTGCTCGATTTCCGTAACCACTTTAATCCCCAAATACCTGTTCAGACTGAAGTTTACAGTAAAGTGAGAATTGGTTTAGTTTAAGGTAATCCAAACGGAGCATGGTGGAATAAATACTACTTCACTCACTGTTACTGTTTCATCTGGCAGTGGGTGAAGGATCTTTAGGAATGGCTGACTAAACAAGGGAAGCTATTTCACACAGCAAGAATTTCCATATTGCTTTTAAAAATTAGGTAAATAAAATGAAAGAAGCCAACCCTGAGTCCCTTTCCTCCCAGCAGACTGCAGTATCTCAGAAAGAACAATGCAATATCATGTGTGAAAATGCAGGCATAACTCCCAAATGTTTTCCCTATCTCTGTTTTTATTGCTTCAATAGCAGCTTATGAAACATGAGTGTAAAAAGACTCAAAGCATGAGTCTGAAAAGACACAGAAAACAATAAAGTAAATCCCACGGGAACAACTGTCACTGTCCTTCAGCATTCCATTGTTCAATGGATGGGTGCAGAATGTCAGTCGTTTATCACTTATTGATCACTTTATTACTAGGCATTAGTATAGGGGTTCTGTAACTGAAATTCCACTGAAAGAACAGTGTTTTATTGCCAAGTTCAAAACCTATGAAAAAATGCTTCAAGAAACATTTATGATTGCATTTAATCTGTGACAAATCACAACGGAATATGGTTTGGCCAGTCCTTGGCATTAACCAGATGCAGAGGGATTCAGGCTTCTCCATTGTACAAGAAAATGACTCACATATTCCTCTTTCATCCTAGGGGACAGATGAAAACTGATTGCAGGCTCTCTTGCCACTATCCTTTTTTGCTCTTGGACCAGTCCTGAGCTCAAGCTGGGCTTAAGGAGAATAAAAGATGTTTATGTCTAAGAGATTAAATATGCTCTGGCTGTAGCCATGAGTTAGTCCCAGCTGTGGCACTGTGCTAAATTTGTGCTGTATCCCAATCCTGAGGCATGGTGACAGGGAAAAACCTTGAGTATTTGCCCCATCCCATTTTTATGCTGTTTTTTCTGCACTGGTTTTGCAGACTTTCATAACCACATGGCGTTGGAGACTGTGCTGGCAAATTGCAGTCTAGATTGAAAAAACATCTATATACACACTCTTTTTTCAAGGGCCTTACATCCAGTGGAAGTTTGGACCCATGAAAAGATGTTTATAGTACAGTATTTTGATAACTATAAATGCTGTTGAGACTTGGAGCCCAATGCAACTGCAGTCATTACAGGCCCAGAGAAATTGTTTTCAGGCTCATGGCAACAAATTGTGATTAATTTCTTTGTTGTGGTGCAAGCTGGTTTCTGAACATGTTCCCCATTAGCTCTGTGAGCAGCCAGTGCAATCACTGGCACTCTCCACAGGACTCATCCATCCTCCCTTCCGCATCATTGCCTGCAAAATGCAGTGTGCAAAGCTCTGCGTGGCCTCCCTCCCTCTATCTTTACCTCCAAGCTAGAAAATGCTGCTTTTTTAACTGTTCTGAGGAGGCATTTGGGACCAGCAAAGATGAGGGTACTGCTGTCTTTTATAGCAACTACGTATATAATTATATATATAATATATATTTTTTTATTATACATTGCAATATATATATGAAAATAGCAGCAATTCATCCAAATTGAAACTCTTCAGTGGAAAGAAGATTTAAAGTAGCTCCAATTTTAATTTTCTGCAAAGTTTGAAATCACTGGAGCGTTTTCTTTTGTAATTCTATTACTTCAGTTTTGTAAAGTAAAACTCACAGAAGTAAAAGGCAGGCATAAAAATGGAGGGCTTGAGATGAGCAGTCAGCATTTTTTAGCTGATTCGATGCGGTTTCCTCCCCTTTAGATCTCTGGGTCAGGGGAGCTTTCAGATGTTGAGCCTGAAGTCTTTAAACACAAAAAGTTTAATCTTCACCCAGCTTTAATTCTCCGTTCTTTTCACCGTATGAGCGTGTAAATCTACCATGTGCCAGGTTTCCCAAAGTGTAGGCTTTTGCCTGCTTTCAGCTTGTTTTATTGGTCGAAATCACTCAGAAGTA
This sequence comes from Edolisoma coerulescens, assembly GCA_013397115.1. NCBI lineage: Eukaryota > Metazoa > Chordata > Aves > Passeriformes > Campephagidae > Edolisoma > Edolisoma coerulescens. The sequence goes on along the minus strand of VWZW01005197.1, from coordinate 1,278,107 downwards.
TGAGCAAGCATATTCCAGTCTCTGGTTGCTCTTCTCCCTGGCTCTCCTCTGGCTGCCGTCCATCAGGGACATGGAAAGAGGCACAGACACGACTTGGCTTTGTGGGGAGCAGTGGTGAGGCTTAAAAGCAGGTGAGGCGGCACCAGAGAGCCTGGGGGAGGAAACTCGTTTCCTCCTCTGGCATATTTTTCCCTTGATTTGATCATTCCAAGCACCCTATGGATCTAAAACCCGAGCACAGGCGTCTTATCTGCTCAGGGGTAACATTTCAGAGCTTCTGCTCAGAATAAACAGAATGAGGCAAGTGTGCTTTCACAGAATACATTAGTTCATATATTTTGAGCCTTTTTGGTCAAACTGAGGGGAGTCAGGTTCGTGGTCATAAAAAAATGTGGGCCTGGAACCTGGCGTGTCCAACAGGCAGGAATTATAAAGCCTGATGCTTTGTCCAGGGACAAAGCTACCTGGGGAGGTCATATATATGTAAAGGAGAGTATTTTAAGATGAGGATGGTGAAACAGATTGCCCAGAGAGGTGGTGGAGGCCTCATCCCTGGAAACATTCAAGGCCTGGTTAGATGGGGCCCTGAGCAACCTGACCTAAGTGAGGATGTTCCTGATCATTGCAGGGGGGGTCAGTCCTTTCCAAACCACACCATTCTGTGATTCTTTCATCTCAGATTGCCCAGAAAACCCAACAGTTTTATAAACCTCAAGTATAACCAAATTTCCTTTACACCTAGAGTAGCTTCATTGAAGTTAAGTTTAGACTGGTGCAGTTGGACCCATCAGTGGTGAGGAAAAGAAAGGTAATCTCCATTTGTAGGAAAATGTTGTGGTGAACTCTGCTGACTTGACTTATAAGGACAGAAATAATGCCTTTGTTCCCCTATAAGAATGGATAATTATGTTCATTTTAATCACAGCAAACTGTTTGGAGCTGACTACAGACGAGGAAGTTGCTGTGTGATCTCATTCTCCATGGTTCAGGAGTTACATTCTTTTGTCCTAAAGACTCCATCAATACCAGCTTCCGAGCAGTTAACGTGTCTGGTAGAAGATCATACAAATTTGGCGTCTAAGGCAGCTTTAATCTGACTGAAAGTCATGTTGTACAGAGCTTCTGGTGCTGTTATTGACTGCACTACAATCGTTTTCCCCCTTACTTAGAGCCACAACTCTGCCTTAAGTCATATCACCTACTGCTGTGATCAGATTTCACAAGTTAAGCAGAGTCACACCAGATCTGTGCATGATGGGAGCCCTTAAAAATACATCCAGTGCTGCAGGCAAAGGCATCTGAGTCTCAGCTGGATGCTTGTGCTGCTTCTTGGGGGTCTCTTGAGATGGATTAAAAGTTATTTTTGGCACATAGCACTACTGCAATATGAAGGAAGAAGGGTGCAGGGCATGCTCCCCCTCTTTTCTGTCTCTTTAATCCCTTTTTACCTTTGTCCTCCTGTTCTCCCCATGCCTTGTGAACGAAAACCTTCCCCTGCAAGGCTCTGTAACCTCATCTTGGGGACAGGGGTTTGTTGTGCTGCCTCCCCAGAACTGATAAGGAGTGTCTTTGCCTCCCTGCGGGTGCTTCTTCATTCCTCACCACCAGCTTTTTCACAGACAGACACAAATGTCACTACCAAAGCAAACCTAGTTGCTAATGATGTTGTTGTTGTTATCATTATTATTATTATTTTAGTTAGGGGCACAAAAGTGTCTTTCTTCCTAGCAGAAGGAACCTGGCAGAGTACTTAACTTAGGAAGGAACCTAACAGAGAACCTTGGGTACTCAAGACCTACAGAAAATGATAGTTCACATCCTCCTATATCCTTCTTTTATTAAAGAAAATGTTAAAGCTAATTATATAGACCCCGGGGCAATTACTGGCTCCATTCAGACACAATGAGTGTTAATGAGAACGCTGCCTTTTTTTTTAATTCACCATAAAACAAGGCCTGTTGCCTCCAGCTCTCTGCTGCATAAACCCTGGGATGTATTTTTATATCTTTCCGTTTGGTTTAGCATTGTCTTGCAGAGAGTGTTTGACAATAACCTTTAATTTGAGGAGATGCTGCTGCAGACTGTAATTAAGGCAGCCAGTTGGGTGTTGGGGTTTTTTTTTTAAAAAAAGCCAACCAACCATCAGCAGAATCTTTTTAAAGACCAGGTGACCTCCTCCTTGTTAAGTTGTTTAGAGAGGATGTATCCTAGGGCTTTTTTCCATGAGAAAATAACCTTCTTTTTGAATATATTATATATATCAAGGTATTCTATAGATTGTCTTCTTAAAGGTGACTTCTTAAGGTTTTGCTGATGTAACAAAAACAAAATTGGGAAGTGTTTTGATTGTAGCTGGGCTCAAATTTCATTTTGAAGGGGGAAAAAGCCTCTTAATTATTTCTGAAATAATTGCTTGTGATAATACAATCTCCTTTGCAATGTTTAGACAGAAATAGTTTCTATGTAAATAGAGACATTTAATGCAAGAGTAACCTAATCTTTGTTTTGAGCACTGTGATGCTTCAAGCCCTATTATAGGATCAAAAGGTTTTCATATCAGCAGATAGCTGTAAAAAAAACCAATTTTAATGATAATTGAAGGCCTAATTAGTTAGTTTGTAATACTTAACTAATATCTTTACTGCTGCAAGACTTGCTAAGAAAGAGAGACAATAGCTCTGACAATTTAAGCTAAAGGAACTCATAAAATATGGATGCGAAAGGGCTGCTTAAAAACATAAAGTAAAGGTCCTCTTATTTTAAAAAAACTTTTTAAATTGAGCTAAATTAGAATGTACTTTCAGCTTTAAAGAGGTTCTGAGAGTAGCAGTAACTGCATCACTGGATTTCCACACAAACCACAGAGGAGGGCAGTAATTGTGGCTCTTGTTTTACAGAGAGGAAAGTTAAAGTGAGGAGGAGAAGGTGCTGCAGAGGGCATCCTGTCCAGATGCCGAGGAATGGCCAAGCTCTCACCCAGTCAGCATGAAAAAAAGGGTATCAGAGTGATATTTCCATTTCTTTTGCAACCATGGGCTTGTTCCATCAGTGAGGATTATCACTGGTTCTCACAAGAGCAGGAGATCTCAAAGCAACCAAATAAAAGGGATTACATTTGCTGTTGCTAGGATGGTTTCTGGTTGGAGAGCAAGGGAAGATGTGAGATTTATGGTGGGGAAACCAATATCCAGGCAAGGTTTTCAGCTTTGTTTTATCAATGCTGCTCAACATTACACTCTCTACTGTGCATACAGTATTCCTTGGATGGAAAAATAAAGGATAATATCACCTGCTTTCTCTAAAACAAGCTCATACTCGTAATGGAGATACGGACTTGTGCAAAGCCACACTTTTTCTGAAAACATTTTTATTTGTAGGGTTCTAAATCATAATCATGGAATGTTTTGGGTTGGAAGGGACCCTAAACATCATCCAGTTCCGACTCCCCTGCCATGGGCAGGGAGTGTGAGCTGCATAAGTACCAGAGGAAAAAAATAAAACACGTATTAATGTGCTTCAAGAGGGCTTTCTGGCCTGCTAGGAAACTGGTTTAAAGCCTTAAAGCTTCAGCTATCTTCAGGATTATACAAGCTGAGCATCTCTGAAGGGACTTCTGGTCAGTGGCTTAATGGTTACAGCTCACTGTGTCGGGGATTGTGAACTCCCCCGTGGATGGTGCTAAATTGTTTGTGCCTTGGTTTAGCAGAGGACTAAAAGCTCTGACATTGCACCCACTACTTTTGATAGAGTCATAACAGTTGGTGCCAGCCAGCTGAGAGCCATTGTGCAGGAAAAAATGGAAAATGGGATGGTTTCGATGGGATAGCAGAGCGCTGAAGAGAACTAGGCACAGCAATTATGATATATGTATTTTTAATTAAATTTCATAGATTTTAAATGTCGTTCCAAGCAGGGAGAATTCCCAAGGCTACCAATCATTTTGCACCACTTATAATATCCGTAAAGTGCTGCTACCTTTCATCAAGTCACTGAAAAAAAAAATCCTTGAGCATAATGTGGAAGATTTATAGCACTGGAAAAGTTTGCAAGAATGACAATGTTGATATCCAAACTTCAATTTTGGCACTGTTTGCAGTTCATTTAATCTTTCTGCTTTAATCTCAGCAAATGAAATCAACTTAAAACCTCTGGTTTTTGTTACTCTCCAAGTTAATTCTAGGGCCAAAAAAGAAATCTGTGATGAATATGCCTGAAGGATAATGGAAATTGCTGTGCTTGGTGTTTGCATTAGTGTAGGGTGTGCTTTGTACTATATATGCAAAAGTGCTTCTGCTTTATCATCGTATGTGATCTTCTGCTATAATACTTCCCTAGTGTTTCTGTTTGTGTTTAATTTCGCCTTGATACCTTGTAGAATACAACTTTCCAGTGGCAATATCCAGTCAGCCCGGCAAAGAAAAGCCCAGGGATATATTTCTATTGAGCAAAACCTCTGAAAAGAAAGGGACAACAGATAAAGTACCCCCACAAGAAACAAGCCATCTAGAAGATTCTGCTATTGGAAATATATAATTACCTAATCGCTCCCATCCTGGTATGAAGGATATAATTAGCTGACATCCTCCCTCCTCTTGAAAGGGAACAAATGCTGCATGGATTCAATTAGAAAATGATTAAATAAAGTATTCCTGGAGCTCAGTGCAAGGAGGAACCTGAAGGACTTGGATATTTCCTCTCAGTATCTCAGCATCTAAGACAATCACATCCATTGTATCTTCTAAGTTGCTCAAAGCAAGGACTCCAGCAATCCAGGGAGGCAAAACATGAATCAGGGAAAGCTGTTGTATAAATAACCTGGCAGACAATGCCAATGAGAATATGTTTTAAATAATAAAGGTAGGAGTGATGCTTGTTCACCTCTGAACCTGAGCTTTTCTTTAACATGTCCAAGAAAAACTACCTGAGCGAGTTCCATGACCTGTTTAACAACAGTCATTAAACAGTATTGTTTATATCCCTTTGAATGGAATTATGAGAGCATTGTGGGAAGGCTACGATAATTTTTAAAAGCTAATAATACATGTGATATATGGTGATTTGTTAAATTAATGAATGATTATATACCTCAGATATGCAGTAACTGTGACTCTGGCAAGTATCAATTTATAACTTTAGCAATATTGAACTTAACGGAAAAACTATTAAAGTGAGAATGTGAAATCTTCCAGAAAATAATGCTACCGTGCACAGTGAAGAGTGCAGAGCCTTTAGCTTCTAATCTCTTCCCTGGCTTCCCCATATCTGAAGCAGATCTTTTGTTAAGTCAATTAGTGAAATTAAATTATGAGTTAAAGAGAACTGCAGGAGAAAATATTCTTTATAAGTCATTTATATATATGTGATAGATAAAAAGATGAAAAAAACTCGAGCAATTATAACTCCATGCACTTTGCTAAACAGTTGCAGCTGTAGTGAGCTTTCATTCACTTATGGAGGTACAACTAGTTAAAATGCCAGCTCCACACTTCATTCCCACAAATGAGCAATCCCAGCACTGGGGGTTTGTGCACAACAAATCCGTATCTGTAATCTGGAGTCAGCCATGGAGGCTGCAAGAGTAGTTTTTCCACAATCACGGTTATTTTTTCCAGCACATGAGCCCTGAATCTGGTTCCAATTTTCCTGGCTGTGTGCATCAAGTATTATTCCTGACAAATGTTGTCTCTCTGAACGGTTTGGGGCTTGCCATGTGTTGGCAGCACCCCTGTGGCCAACTGCAGGCTCCATCCCTGGCCCCTTGGAGTACAACCCTTGGCACTGTACAGGCTCTTTGGAAAATTCCAATTATTTCTCCACAAACAGCACAGATATGGAGATTTACAGAAATATGTGCATGTATCTATGGGGTTAGGTCTGTGTGGTACGCAGTAAGAAAAGAAACTGGGAAAGAATTTGAGAACTCAGACTTTCCTCCAAACTCAGGGACGCACCAGCATGGCAGCGTGGTGTGATATGTGTTTATGGTGAGAACTGTGGGATTTCTGCTGGCATTATGCTGATTTACTAGGAATAAACTGCCCATAGCTTTTAAGATGGGCCTGTATTATCCCTAAACTTCAAAGAACTTGTTTCTAAGTTGGTAAACAGAGTTTACTGGGTTAGGTCATGGGATTTCTGTAAACACCATCCCATGCTGGCACACTGCTATCTGTTCTGCTGTGGGTTTAAAACAGACTTTGTCCTGCTGCAATTCCTGATTTTTCTTTGCTAGCATGCAGGTTTTTTACTTATGGCAATACAGATAGGAGAGGTAGAGGAATATTAGCAGGAATGGAGTTTTATGACAGCTGTAAAAATAGTTGATTCCATATACCTTTGTGCCTTGCAAAGCATTAGTAACTGGATCCTGGCTACAGCATGTAATTACATTGCTTGATGCATTGTTGGGCATTAGTAGGATTCCTTCCATCTGTCTAATATTTCCCATCCAAGAATACTATCACATTTTATTACAGCCATTTACAAATTCCTGATCCTTTTCCAGGCTCACTCTGGGTGTGATGATACAAAATTTCACCCAAAATATTTTAAAGGCAAACTAAGCATTAAGAAGCAGGCGTGGATAGTATTTTTTATTACCAATATCTCAAATTTATGCTTTTGCTGGCATAAAATAATTTTAGCCTCATTAAAAATGACCAATCCTTTTATTATTTTTTTTATTTTCACAAAATCATCAGTCAAATACAAAAATGCTTATCAGAGACCAAGAGCTTCACAAAATAAAAAATTAATGAATCCATGTTCTCTTATGTTAATTATCTATTAAATTGGCTCACTCCATAGGAAAATAACTTAAAATCAGATCTGAAGAGGTGTAAGTTGTATCAAATATGAATTAATTTAACAGAGGGAGGCAAAAGCTCAGCCCCAGATCTCTCGCCCTCCCTCAGCCTTTGTTCCTCAGGCAGCAGCTGGAGGTACCACATGTACATGAGATAAAAAGGAAACATCCAGCCTTTGCTGCCGGTGTTTGAGACATCACTGTACTTTTCAGGGGAAATACAGGTCGGGTTGGCCTTTAGGGCTGAAAGGCTCTGCGCTGTTTCCCCTTTGGCACCGCTTCCCACAGAGATGGCTGCAACTCCTCCTCTGTAGGTGCCTCCAAAGCCTCTTTGCGCCACTCGTCCTGGCCCTGTGCCTCTGGCAGGGGTGGCAAACATGCAGGGCACTTGGGGCTTGCCTGCTGCCAGCCTCGGGAAAGCGTGGGAGCTCCTGAACGGGGGATGCCAGGGCTGGCTGTGTGCCCTCCCTCGGGGAGCTGGCTGCGTCCCCTTCCCTCCCTGCCAGTTTCCAGTGCCATAAAGGTATTATTGGTGTTGCCCTGATAAAAGCCTGCAGTGGTTTAGTCCGAGCTACAAATGGTCTCAGATGTTTTTGCAAAAAAAGTTGAAGGTGTGTTTTTTGCCAACATTTGTGTTTTAAAAGTAGTTATCGAGTGCAAAGAAAAGAAACCCCAGAGCCTGTCGGCATTTTGTTGATCTCTAGGAGATATGACTCCTTAAAAAAACCACAAATGTAGGCTCTTTAACTTCCCACTTTTGGGATAAAGCATTGTAAAATTATACATGGCATCCCAGCGCTAATTAATTTCAGGGTCAAATTCCTTTTTTT